>CM018043.1:28694769-28767269 GCA_008638375.1 Nyssa sinensis | reverse complement strand
TTATGTATTTATTGTCTCGAGCATGCTATATTGTGGAAACCATGTTTCATTGACATTGCACTGGCATATTGGCATATGATGAATCCTTTGAGAACATGGCGTGGGTAAGCACGTGGTGCTTTGCATTATGAGGGTGTAGATCCTGTGGTGAAAAACCCAAAATTGGCCATTGCATTGGTACTCTGTGCCCATCGGGGAGTACCCGTAAATGAGACATGGGTGTGGCATAGAGTTGTGCATGGGTGTGTCACGCATACCATTCATATATATTACTGCGATGCTTGAATGTCATTTAGAAATAAATGTACACTTTGCACATGCCACGTCTTAGCTTTATTTCTTGCATTAGCACTTCATCATACCAGCAGTTGAGCTGACCCATTCGTGAGCAACATTTTTCAGATGAGGACCCTCCAGCTACATGAGACCCAGTGATGCTTTGATAGGGGGAAATACTTGTTATATTTTTGGTCCGTGGGACCTATGTTTTGTGATGTAAGGGCTTAAGCCCGAATGACCTATGAACGATGTATTTATGTTATCTTATGTATTGATGGGAATGGACTCTTGTTCAGTGAATTTATTTACCTTGTCCTTTTATTTATTTTATTTTCTGTCTCGTCAGTCGCGCCTCGGGTTTGCCGAAATTCGGGGCGTGACACTAGAAGCACATAGCCTTACACAGGCCACCATTGAAGGACCTTTAATGGAGCAGGCTTGATTCGACCAAAACCAACCTTGGTTTCTTCACTAGGGGCCCAAACTAGACCCTAGTAGGGTTTCAAAAATGCTATGTCGCGACCTAGAAGCTTAGGAAAAGACCATTAAAAATTGACTTGCAGGTCACGGGTTTAGAACCCAACTTCTAAGATAAACCCCTATTATCTGTTTTTAGAATGGGGATCGAATCCCCTTGCCACGACAGTCAAAACAAGCCAAACCATGCTTAAAATGAGGATGAAATGGCCGTTTACAAACCAGGTGTAGGTCGCGACTATCCCCCTCACCGTAGCTTCTAGGGCCTGATTTGAGACTTGAAACCAATGCCAAAATGTTTCCTAGACCTTCAGTGATCAATACCCTTCAAAACAGAAAGAAGAAGCATCCTAAAAAGCCACAAAATTGAAAAGATTTAAAAATAGAAATTAAGGCAACGCAGTGGGTGAGTTGAGGAAAAAGGTGAATAGTGTTGGGTCGGACTCGGGTTGGGCCCCGACCCAACTACGAATGGTTTAAACCTATTAATAGAAACTACGCCATTTTGATTAAGAGGATTTAAAATTTAAAATTCAGGGCTGACGTCAACATTACACATTGAACCGACCAAATCGGTTGGTCCAGTGAAACCCTAGACCGGTTCGCTTATGAATTAAATAAACCCTCTGGTTTATTTTAAATATTTTAAAGAATTTTATTTTGGCCCCCAAGAAATTCTAAAATTTCGTTTTTGACCCCAACACTTCCCAATAATTCTGTTATGGCCCAGATTTTAAGAAAATAGTTTAAATAAGCCCCTAGTAAATAATTAAAAATTAATTTCTTTAATTATTTTTTTAAATGGGTTAAATAACCATTTTACCCTTGGACATTAAATAGGTCAAACGAAGTCCAAATAAAATAAATGAATAGTGTATTTTGACTATTTTGGACATTCTGGACCCAATGGTAAGGTCCGTTTCACTGAGACGAGACTCTGAAAAATTAAGACGCGTTAAAGTATAAATTACCAAATTGCCCCTAAGATGCCCGATGTTCAAATAAGACAAGTTATTAGTGTATTCTTATTCTCTTGGACCTTCTGAGACCAACGGTGTGGTCTGTGTTACGAGATAGGACCCCAAAAAAATAGAGACACGTAAAAATGTGAAATGATCAAATTACCTCAAGTGCCCCTAAAGCCAAATGGAAACCCGAGAAGGTCTAAATCGACTTTCTTTGACGTTCTGAATCCAACAGTAAGGTCCAAAATACCAAAATAGGTACTGAAAAATAAGTCACGTGAAAATAAAAATTTATTAAGTCACCACAAGTAGACCGGTAAGACCAATCCTAGGAAATTAGGATACGTCGGGTCTAAGATTAATTGAAGAGCATCAATTTAGAGGTGATTTGAAGTAAATGAGGAATTAATTGAAATCTTGATGAATTTGAATTTTAGGAATTTCAAAAGGAAAGGGAAAACCCACCAGTAGTGCTGACCCAGGAGAACAAGGTAAGTAATCCTGTACTTTGAAGTGGAGGTTTTAATCTCTATGGATTCTGAACTAAATCGAAGTTAAATGTTCCGAAGTGTTTCATGTTTAAAATATCTACAGTATTTTCAATTCTAAACTCTCGTATTTATATGCTTTATATTCCAACATTTTATCGTAATTATTTATAACTTCTAACATGGTATGCAAATTCACTTCTTGATATTTCTGACAAACGATACGTTTATTATCTGTATGTCCA
This sequence comes from Nyssa sinensis, assembly GCA_008638375.1. Classification (NCBI taxonomy): domain Eukaryota; kingdom Viridiplantae; phylum Streptophyta; class Magnoliopsida; order Cornales; family Nyssaceae; genus Nyssa; species Nyssa sinensis. The sequence goes on along the minus strand of CM018043.1, from coordinate 28,764,815 downwards.
TGTAATTGTAAGTTTTATAAAATACCTCTTGAATGAAATGTTTTTATTCTGTCTATGCTTTAATAAATTCATGTCCATCGTGATTTAAATTCTTGAAGCTCTCATGTTAAATGTTTCAAGTATTGTCCTCCAAATATTTAAAAACCTTGTTAAATTGTCCGTGTTTTGAATACGCATGAAAATTCATTCTATTATTGAAGCCATGGTTTTAATTGTACATGAAAAGCATTTATTGAAGAAGTCATGTTTTTAAATGCTCATAAAAAGCATTTCATGAAGAAGTCACGTTGTTGCAAGATAATGATGCATAAGCATCACAAACTTTATGATATTGGGATTCCTTCATAACTCAATTGACATGAAGAATGCCCGGTAGCAGGATCTGATCCCCCAAGCATGAGATATCTCCCTTGAAATAAGACTGGAATCTGGTTTGAAACGGATTCTCCTAATCAAAGTGAAAAGATGACAATTATTTTCAGAAATGGTAGTAGGTTTTTAAACCCCTATTTATTTGAAACGGGTTTTTATATAACCCCAAGTTTTGAAAAAGAAGAAATTTACATCCTTCTATTTTCATGGAAAGGATTTCAAATTATTTCCTTGGTCTTCAAATAGCCACTCTACACATGTTTATAAATTTTGTTGCATATTAAATGCTTTATTGAATGCTTTAAAAATGCATCATGCTACATGATTTGAAGATTTTTGTATTTTGTGATTATTGAAGTACGTGTCTAGCTTGAATGCCTTGCTTGCTTCATGCTATCCTTTTTGAAGAATTTGATTTTCTCTATCTGAAGTATATGTACAATTGGTAGTGTATGTTAATATGAACCTTCTCTTTTAACTAACCCACTACCAGTTGAAACCCATGACAAAGCACTGGAATTACTCACTGGGATTTTTAAAGCTCACCCCATTCCCTAACATTTTTTAGGTAATGACAATGGATGGGAGAGGACGAGAACGAGAAGGCCCATAAGTTTGAAAGCGGCCTGAGGTGGAACATTAGGGACAGGGTTAAACCCCTGCAATTAGACACTTATGACAAAGTAGTGAGCACAGCCAAACTTATTGAGCAGAGTGGAGAAGAACATGTTAAGAGGAAGGTAAGTCAGATGTCCGGAGAAGGTCAGAGTAGGACCCAAGGATCCTCATTTCCCAGGCCCAGAGCAGAATCACAAAATGTAGAACCCAGCCAAGAGAGGACTGATTCTCACACTGAGGACATAGCTAGATATCTTACCTGCTAGAAAGTCCATAAATGACGATGCCTTCAGAATCCTGATTTCTGCTACTTTTGCGGGAAAAGTGGACACTTCGCGAGAGAGTGTCCCCAGACCAGCAAAACCGTGGATAGCACCACACCTACCACATTAGCCTAGTAACGAGACCCAGACTCCAAGTGATGGGCAATAGTGCTCAAGGAGGGTTTTCTTTTGCTAGGAAATGATCAGGCTACCACACTACCAGTCACTGGTACTCTACCAGTTATATTAACCTATGCATATATTGTTGATCTTAGACTCTTTATCGAGTACATGTTTAAGAATAGAAATTGCAAAATGGGATTCACGTGAGGGTTTCAAAAGGCACATGAAGATTTTAGAAAAATAGAAAAATGATCTGATGTGACTAGTAAAACTTGATTCTCAGCAGAAAATTTTTATCCAATTAATGTAAACACCTATTCAAGTTATACTAAAATGTTAGAGAAACCACGGAAACCCCTAGAGTTAGAAATGCTAAGTTTGGGGACAAACTTATTTTTAAGGGGATAAGAATGTAATACCCTGACCCAGGTTAGCACGTATACAGAGGTAGATCAGGTCGAGTAATGTACTATCAGTTGTAACCCGAACTGTTTAAGCTCTATATTATTATATCATATGTACTGTACGATTTTGGAATATGAATAGTGTCAATTATATAGTCAGTGTCGGACAATACCCGAGCAACCCAAAACTATGCCTCGTAATGCATGCACGTATGAAAATCCATGCATGCGTACATATACGTATACACATAGCTTATTTAAAATGAGTGTATGTACGCGTAATTAGAAAACAAAATATATGTGTATATATGAGTATATATACATGTATAGAGTAAGTATTTATATATGTATATATAGATATGCTTAGCATAATATGTATGTATATATATGAATTATACATTAAGAAAAAGAAAGGAAGCTGCCAAGTGCATGCATGTGTGTGTGACGGTTAGGTGTTGTGTGTGTGTGTTGGTATGTGTGATATAATATATATATATATATATGCAATTTTCTCCAAAGCCATAAATGCAAAGCTGCATTTGGGAGAAAAATCAGAAAAGCTAGGTCAAAGAAAGGGGCTTTAAAAGGGGAAGAAACCAAGAAGAAAAATGACAGGGGCGGTGGAGTTGCTTGTGTATTTATATATATATATATATATATATATATACATGGTGCGTGAGATAAGAAAACGGAAAAGAAAATAGCCAAAGGAAAAAAAGGGACGTAAGGAACTGAGGTCTGAGTAGGAATTAGAGCAAACAGAAGAGAAAAATTGGAAAAAGAAAGAGGAACAATTGCAAGCAGAAAAAGTCAGAAAATTAGGTAAGTGGCCGAAGCTCTGGTTTTAATTTTCAAGCATGATTCGTTTAGTTTAAAGTAGAGGGTTTGAACAAGCATGAAAAATGGTGAAATTAGAAAGAAGCAGCAGCTCATTTGGTTTAAAAATGAAAAATAAAAATCCAGCTGCAGGTTTTTAGGGTATCTCGGAATCCATTGATATTTTATGCATAAAACTATGTTTAAATGGCGTAGAGTTAATCCTATAAAGTGTAGAAAAATATCAGAACAAAGTTAAAGTCAAAACCATAAGAAAATTATAGAGAAACAGAGCTCATTGAAAAATCGCAACTTCTGGCCAGAGCTACTATTTCTCCATTTTCGTGATGATGTTTTAACAGGCCTAAGGTTGGGATCCTTATGAAAAAAAGAAGAAAACCCCACTGAAAAATAGAGGGAAAACCATCGAAAAACGGTGACCGTCACCGGAGAAGACGACGGCACCCACCAAAACCCTACCGGCGTATGATTGGGGAAGAAAAAGACTGTTTAGGGTTGGGTTTGGGTCACGGGTCGGATCCAGGTCGGGACCCAACCGAAACAGAAACGGATATATCCAAAACGACACAATATTGGTTTAAGTTTAAAAAGTTTTTAAATTTAATTGGGAGTGTTTAGTGACACGGATAAGAAATTGAAATTAGGGCTAAAATAGGAATAAGGATATCTTATCCCTGTTCCGTAGATATCCACTATTTGGCTATCCTTAGTTAGGATAGGATTTTTTGAAATTACAAATGAACCCAAAAGTTATGGAAATTATAATTAGACCCTAAAATTTTAGTTATTATGATTTGACCCACAGAATATAATATTAATTTAATTAATTAAAATAAAAATAAAAGAGAAATTACCAAATTGCCCCTAAGTCAAAAAGTAATCAAACGGACTCCGATTAAAATAAAAGAATAGTAAATTTTTATTATTTCGAGCATTCCGGACTCAACAGTGAAGTCTAATTTTTTAAAACAAGTCTCGAGAAGCAAGAAACCGTGAAAGTGCAAATGACCATTTTACCCTTTATAGTAACGATCTCTAAATTAAACATACGAATAGTGTATTTTAACTATCTCGGACATTCTAAGACCAATGGTGAGGTCCGTGTCATGAGATGGAGTCCCAAAAAATAAAAGACCCGTAAAAGTGCAAAATGACCATTTTGCCCTTTTAGGTACCGAAGTCCAAATTGAATTCTACGAAAGATTAAATCGACTTTCTTCGACGTTCCGAACTCAATGGTAGAGTTTATTTTAGTAAAAGAGAAACTAATAGTAAAGAGGCATAAAATTTGATGAATAGCATAAATTATAAAAAGGTAAACTGAGATATATTATGAAAGAACAGTGACTTGGTTTTATTATGAAAGAACAGAAACGGTTTAAGAGGTAAGTAAATGTTTGATCTCTGCATGTGTTACATTTCCCAGCCATGTCAACAGTTTTTCTTATATCATCTATTGTACTCCATACATGCCAGAACAATTATTGAGTTCACATTGATATTGCTCTATCTTGTGGAAAGTGTTTATTGACTGTTATATATCTTGATCATGATTTCTGTATGCTCTATACATAGGCCTCAAAGGGAAAGACTTATGATCTCAATAGCCCAGCTTACATTGGCCTATTAAGGCAACAGTTTCATTTGGCTACTAAGATGGTGTTATTGCATTTACTGTTTATAGGATTTAGCATGATCTCGAGATATTATATTGTAGCCAGATTTGTGCTCAATCACAAACTCATCTGATGCTTACTAGACCTACGGGTCGAGAAAATGAAATCAAAAGTGGCAATTAAAATGGCAACTAAAGTGGGATCTGCGAGGCGAATACTGAACCGACGGGTTATTGCTTGGCTGAGAGATCGAGGAAAAAGGGAATAAAATGAATTAAGGGGTATGCCGGGCCCCAAGTTAAAGTGCATCCACATTTGTTGTTATCAATATCTATTATTGATTTTCATAGCTTGATCATATTATTTTATTATAAATGATCATGAGACTTCACAGCTTTTTATTGAGAGTATACAATTTATGCTTGAGGCAGCTCATGACTGTAGCAGTATAATATTGTCAGTAGAACAGATTTCATTTTCTTATCATTTGACTTCTATCATTTGATATTGAGCTATATATTCATTGATTGGCTAGCATTTTTATATACACCTGTACACATGGCAGAGTAAAGGAGTATTACTTACTGAGTTTTCATAACTCATCAAATAATACACAACATTTGACTTGCAGACACAGATATCAAGAACAGACAATAGAGCCTGATAGCTAAAGGTGGACATTACTTTTGAAGTTGCAGTGTAATATTTAGTACAGACAGTCTATTAGCTCTCCCATGTTATCCACGTCTTGGGGATAAACAATTGTATTAAGAAATTTTATATTCTGCATTTTGTAAATATTATATATATATCACATGCAGCTTTTATTTATTTTCTTCCGTATTTAGTTGTTGCAAGTTAGTAGCACTGATTGTGTTGCAAGTTGAGACCCTTGGTTCGACAAGCAGCGTCGAATCGGGTGCACGACACGAGATCCGCAGAGGGTGGGTTTCGGGTCGTGACATACTATCCCTCTCTTCAGGACTTAATAGTTTTTTAATCTTAGAGGGGCATTGTCTCGTGTCACTCAGATTAGATCTATAGAATTCATCCACCGTGAGTTCGTACTATATTTCTATTTGGGAATTTTTTTAGTGCAATTGCATGGCATTCCCGAGCAGTGGGTTAGTAACCTTTGATAGTAACTACCTTGTCTTGATGAACAAACTTTAGGCATTGGTAAAGGGTTGAGGTGATTGCCCCTATTTGATGGATCCAAGGCCTACCAATTATTACATTGTAGGGAGATTTAGCATCTGGAATCATAAATTCTGAGATCACAGTCTTCTGCTCATCCCCTTCACCAATTGTGGTTGGTAAGTCAATTTTGCCTATAGGAAAACTGAGGTGCCCAATGAATCTTACTATTATTGCAAGTGTAGTTCGGATATATTTTGGATCCAACTTCATTTACTTAAATGACTCATAGAACAACACATTTGTGGAGCTCCCGGTATCTACGAGTAACCTTCTGATCTCAAAGTTAGTGATGTTTAGAAAGATAACGAGGGCATCATTGTAGAGGCAATTCACTCCTACAAGATCCAATTTTGAGAACTATATTTGATGTGCTATTTTTTTTCTTTTTTTAATAAATGAGATCTAGATTATATGAGGTTCTGCCCTAGCATACCTCTTTCAACCTCTATTCAACATTCTAGTTATTGCATTGTCAACATATAGTACAAATATCACGTGCTGGTTGTTTGGCGATTGTTGTTCATTCTGAGCATCTTGTTGTTTGAACCTCTAATCATGTCTCCTTTGGAGGGGCTATCATCTTGTTGATTTGGCCTCCCATACTGGCGAATAATTTCTCTCAATTGTACTCATCAAATTAAATGCTCAATTTCCTGCTTTATAGCTCTACACTCTTCAGTGGTGTGTCTTTGTTCTTTGTGGAAGTCACAGTATTTGTTTTTGTTATTGTCTCTGGATTGCTTTTCATAAGTTCCAGCTACTTTAGGTTCTTGCGAGCCTGAATCTGTTGGACTATGTGGATTAGGGAGGCATTTAGTAGTGTATAGTTTCTGTACCTTCTAGAGCCATAATTATTTTATGCTCTAAATGACATCCCTTTATCAGGACTCCGAGCCTTCTTTTTGTTGTCTTTATTATCTCTCTTTTGAGCTTGCTCCTTAACCCTCCGAATTGAATTATTTGTGTCCTTAAGGTTGATATACTTCCAAGCCCGCTCCATGAGGGTTGCCATGTCGATTGGGGGATTTTTAGTCAATAAGTCCTGAAAGTATCCAAGTCCCAGTCCTGAAGTCAGGGCAGCCACCAAGAAGCTTGTGCTGTAATCATTTATTTTAGGAAGCTCAGCATTAAATCAGGCTATGTACTCCCTCAATGTCTCCCCCTTAGCTTGCTTAATGGTCAGAAGGAATTCTAGTCTCTTCCTTAATCTTCTGCTTGTTAGGAAATGATTAAGGAATAGCCTACTAAGCTCATTGAAGTTGTTAATTGAGGTTAAAGAACCACTTGAGGGTTGTACCCTTGAGGTTGGTGACAAAGGTTTTCCACATAAAGGCATTGGTAGCCCTATGCAAAGTCATGTTTGTTGAGGGCACTCTAGAAGTTGATGGCATAGGTACCCTAGTTCTACTTTGATAATTAACGATAGGATGAATTGGTGGAATACCTCTACCTACGGCTATTAACGTCTATGTATTAACCCTCACTCAGGAAGTACCTTGGGGGTGCACTCTCTACGCATTGGGCAATTCAATGTTCTGAGGGTCGCTTCTCATAACAGTATCAGTGGGAGGTTGGATTCCCCCATGCCTAGTACTCATCGATAAATGAGGAGGAGGCTCGTTCTATTAGCCTTGTATAAACAAAGCTAGTGTTTGTGACATGGTCGTGATCTGCTGTTGCATCTAGTCGATTTGCCGTTGCATTTGATCTATTTGTTGTTGCATGCGAGTTGGTGCACATCCTCTTCCTCTCTCAACAAGAGGCTGATCTTGAGGATTTGGAGGATTTCTTTTAGGAGGAAGATTTGGGGCCATTGTTGGTGAATAATCTAAAAGAATGATTTAAGCTTTAAATATGTTATGAATAGGAACTTCAATCATTCCTACAGACGGTACCAAACTGATGTTACCAGTTTCTAATTGGAATGATGCTTCCTTCCAATTACTTGCTAAGAGCACGAGGTCAGAGGGCCACCAGGAAGGCTTCGGTGGTAGCCGTTCCGATGATGAAGTTAGAAATGAATAACGACAATAATTAAAAGATGAGCAATTGAAAATGTCTTGAAAGCGTACCTTGTAGCCTTATTTATAGGCTTTAGATTTCCCAAGTCGAGTAGGATTAGAAGCCATAAAAGTAGGGATTTAATGATATCCATAAATAGTAGTTACCATATTGAACTCAATTTTCTTATTCTGAGGTCGGTAAACCATGGAAGGCGATGATAAGGTCGGAACCCTTCATGCCAGTGTTTTATAACCTATGGATTGGAAGATATTTATACACATATGGTCCTTATATTTCAGATCACTCATGGGATACGTGTCATGTTCTGAGGCCTTGGTTAAATTATGGTATATCAATAATATGTTAGTCTCTCTTATCCATCCACTTCGTATATGAACAGTGCACCATTGTCTGATGGGTGGTCAATACCTTTTTTATTCTTTCAAAATAATTTTGATGTTCTTCTCCCTACATAAAAATTATCTTGGCTTTTAATAGAATGTTAAATGGTTGTGTGATCTCCGTAAGGGGGAATGAACCTTCTCAGATAGTTGGCTTTCCCTAGGAAACTTTTTGGTTGCTTTTAAGTGGTAGGCTAAGGCATTTCTTGAATTGTTGCCACCTTCGTTAGATTTGCTTCTATGTTATGCCTATGTACAATGTATCCCACAAACTTTCCTATGGTAACCCCAAAGGCATATTTCCATGGGTTAAGTCAAAGATTGAATTGTTTATCTCTTTAAAGACCTTTCTTAGATCTTTAAGATTGTCTTCTTCTCATGAAGATTTAATAATCTTATCATCTATATAGTATTTGCGATTCTTATAGAGCATGTAGAAAAACATGTAGGTCATTATCCTTTGATATGTTACTTTAAGATTCTTCAATCCGAACGACATAACTTGATAAACTAAATTTCCAATAGACGTTCAAAAAGTTTTTTTCGCGTCGAATGGATCTATTTTAATATTATTACAGCCATTAACCCATCTATAAAAGAGAACATGTGATTACCAACTAGAGAAGAAACTTATCTTTAGGGAATGTCTTATTTAGGTGTTTAAAGTCCACACAAATATTAATTTGGCCACTTCTTTTCTTGATTGGGACGGTGTTAGACAACCAAGTAAGGTGTTGGATAGGTTTGATGAAGCTCACCTTAAGAGGTTTTTCTATCTTTTCCTTGATTTGCAACTCTAACTCATACTTAAATACCCGTGAAAATTATTTTATTGGGTCCATGGTTTAAATAGTATTTAGTTTGTGGGAGGTCACTTTAGGGTCTGTCCTTAGCATTTCATCATATGACTAGGTAAGCACATTTGCAAATTTGCGTAACAATGTTAACAACTCTTATTTCTAGATGCTAGGGAGATCCTTAGATACAAAAGTCAATTGTGGTGTGTTTCCTTCATGAAGGTGAACACAATACATATAAAAAGGTCTATTATGGTTGTAAGGGATCATCATATCATACTCCATGAAGGAGATTTCAGTACAAGCATCTTTAAATGCTCCTCTTAATGAGTTGTGTATGGCCGTGTAGGTTTCAACATTTTGCACAACTATCTAAAAGATAGCCTTGGTGGCTTTGAGCCTTAGTGGCTTTAAGCCTAGTGTATTAAAGCCTATCGAGTCAAAAAAACCATTTAAATTTTGTTCTCACTTGTAATTTGAGTGCTTGGTTATAAAAAATGAAGCTAACATGTATTTTGCATCGGAAATAACTTTTCTAGGAAAATCTTCCTGTCTTTCTATTGAGGCAATGGATTTCCTTCAACTACGGTTTGATTTATTAGTCATACCTCCCCACTTTTTAGATTCTCATGAAATAGTTCCCTTAGGGTCAAACAATCTTTCAATGCATGACTGGTAGTCTAATGATAATTGTAGTAAGTGGAGCTTTGTTTGTTGGTGGTTTCCTCGGTGTTGGGAATTCTATGAATTTCTCATTCATCCATTTTTTGAGTATTGCACGAACTTCCTTCATTTCATAAGAAAACTCAAAAGGGTGGAGTTTTGTACATCTTTTATTGCCTTTTGGTTGTTGAAATTGGTCTTCTACAGTTGTCACAAAAGCTCCACGATGATAACCCTCTCTAGCCATGATAGTTACTTTGGAGGTTTTTTAGCATGTTCAACATTGTCAAATCTTCTAGACTGAATCAATCAGCTATGAGAAAGTCTCAATTTTAATGGTTACTAATAGAATCTTGTATTCATGAAGCATACCATCAATTCACATCTTATCGAGTTTTGCTTCGGTGATAAGCTTATAATTATCATAGGACTTGTCTCTAAACAACTTTACATATTCCATCAAACCCTCAGAAGAGATTTGGGTTACTTTCAACAAGGATAACTTTGTGAGACGCTCTTCCACGTTAAAGAAATTAGCATGGAAATTTCACACCATGTCTTCCTAAATGGAGACTGAGTTCCTTTGTAGCTCTAATTACTATACATAAACTTTGTCTCCTTCAAGCATACATTGTGGTCATTGCCATACTTACTGAAACTCTCCAGAAAATGGTGGACATGCTCATATGAGCTACCATTCTTCCCATTAAAATGAGAGAATTTTGGGGGGTACCCTTTAAGGTAGGGAAACAAAGCAACCTCCGAGGGATCAAGAAGGCATGTACCTCTTTTTTGACATAAAAAATGGTTAATTTTTAAATGGGAGTTAATGCAAGCAATGTTATGGGGGCTTGTGAGGGTGTTGTAAAAATGGAGGTGGGTGGGGTTAGGATGTTTTAGGCAACAATAGTAGTTGTGAGGGCTACCTCAGAGGTTTGTAGGGTAGTCAGGATGACTGGTTAGGTACTATTAAGTTTTTTGGATCATTGGTTTGTTGGTTCTAATCTGATGTCATGGCTTAAAATTGTTTAGTATAAGGACCTTGTTGTTAATTAATGAGTTGTTACAGGTACATACGAGGAAAACTGACTTTTGATTACTTAAAAGAATGCCAAACATGCATTCTTGAGTGCCAAACATAAACTCTTGTGTTTTCTGAATGGACTGTAGGGCAGCTAGGATGGTCATGGTAAAGGCTTGGGTGCCTTTATCATGTTTAGTGGCATTAAGATTAGGAACTTGGAATACCAAGTCTAGTGCTCTTTCCTCATTCTTTGGATTGTCATTAGTGTAGGTGCCACTACCAAGGACAAATGACATCGTTAATAGAGTTCACTCCCTAGTGGAGTCATTAAATTATAGAAAGTGTGGGTCATGGAACATGTAAGTTGACTAGTTAAAGATAAAGTCGTGCAGGAGTGAATGTTCACATTAGGTACGATAAAGGGTCCCGGTATAGAGTGGTAGGGAGAAAGTATGGCAATCTGGAACGTAAGAGATAAGGATAGTTAAGGTAAAGAAATTGTAGATATTAAGATGACATTAGCACAAAATCCAATACTACTCTAATGATTATAATAATTGGGTGTCTTGGAAAGCTCTCAAAAGATGTGACATTGGATTTATTTATAGTATGCCTAACACATGTGAGTTTGTTAGGGTTTGTGGCAAATATTGTGGGATCTCTATGTGTTTAGTTAGTGTCCAAAATATGAGGCAGTTATAAAATATTGTAGAATTTAGTAAATGTGAGTAGAAGTTTATAAAAGGTTAAGAAAACTTTCTAGAAGGTTGTGGGATATCTCTCTATTCTAAAAGGTTCAAATAGTCTCATAATAAAGGTAGTGAAAGTCTTTGAAGAGCCTGATACTTTAGCTTTCATGCCATAAGACCTTAAGAGTCCTAAAGTAAAGACTATGGTGTAAAGGTTACATCATAGCCACATGCCAGACCGTAAAAGTCTCCTAAGACTTTCCCTCAAGTCTTAAGAAACCATAGGATAAAAGGGCATGTGACCTCTCTTAGAGCTTGAGAGTCCCTCACGGAAAGATTTTGTGACATGTTAGGAGTTACGACTTTAGCTCAACCAAGTTCATCATATAATAATAGAGAGTTAGTCAACTAAGTCTTGGCACCTTCGCTACACAAACTAGCCATGGCAAAGGCTTATTTTATAATGTTGATGAGATGTTGATAAAAAGATAAATCATGGCCTGGAGGAGAGTTCTATGGAGAGCTTTATCCTCGCCAGAGTACCACGATTCCTTTTTCCGTATCGTCCAAGTGTGATTTTAAGAATAGATCACGTGACTATAGTTTGAGTGTTGATGTGGTCATAAAGCTTTATAGAATTGTTAACATGTCAATTCAGTAGGTTGCCACATGGATGTGGAGGTAACCTAGGTACTTACAGGTGCCAACCAAAGAGAAAGCAATCTTTTTGCAAGAAATATAATATTTGAATTCTGAGCATGGGTGTGGGGTTGGTCAAAAACTCTTCGATAGTCAAGTGAGTTGGCTAGGATTGTCACGCCCCAAATTCCAGCGAACCCGAGGCGTGAGTAACGAAACAAAAAGAAATAAAATAATAACGAAATGAAAGATAATAATGACATCCTCATACATTCCGTACACTGTTCTAATACATACATAAAGTCTGGTCCGTTGGTTCACAATATTCAAAATGAAATACAGTCTCGGGCTTATGCCCTTACAAAATATTAAAAGCGCCCATCGGGCCCAATATAACCCTCAATCAGACCGTCTCTATATCCCGTACAGCTGGAACATCATCTGAAATGTTTGCCCCACTAAAGGGGTCAGCTCAACATGCTGGTACAATATAATGCTAATGCAAGAAACAAAACTAAGGTCGTGGCATGTGCGAGTGTACAGTTATTTCTATATGGCATTCAATATCATGATGACAGTATATAGACAATATACAGTATATGAGCAATATGCGTGACACACCCATGCAACTCTATGCCACCCATGTCTCATGATACGGTCATTCTCCGCTGGCATGAGTACCGCCACTTATGTCTCGCTTCACGGTCCGGAATCCGTCAGGCTTGCAAGTACCTAATGGCCGATTTTGAGTTTTTCACCACAGGATCTGCACCCTCATAATGCAAAGCACCAAGTGCTTACCCACACCATGTCCAAGGAATCACACCATGCCAATATGCTCTAATCTCATCATGTCATCATGCGATCTCGATGATGCATCTCATTCATACATAAATCATGCTTTCAAGTGTACAATTCATAACATCAACAGTTCTTCAAAGCATATAATTCACACACCACACTAACATATGCGATATACCCATAATCATCATCCAACTAAACAGCATAGCACGTAGCACATAAACATGAGAACACTCAGACAAACATGTGAACAATCAATGCAGCAAAGTAAGTATTCCTAATCTCAATTCTATTTCTTACTTAGCACAATATATCGTACCTGGTAATCGATCTCAAACCGGAAAAGTATACTCGTAGTCAAGTGAAACCACCGTAAGAACACTGAAGGTCAGGTCACCTTCTCTTTGCCTTTCCGTGTCCCTAAAATTCATAACATGAAACTCAGTTTATTGGTCACTTGAATTATGCTATTCATCAAATTTTATGTCTTTATCTTATAAGCTTCTACTTTGCTAAGTTAAACTCTACTATTGAATCCGGGGCATTGAAGAAAATAAGTTTAGGCTTTCGTAGAATTCAATTCGGGCATCTGGGTCAAGAAGGGCAAAACAGTCATTTTGCACTTTACACGGGTCCTCACATTTCGTGACCTCTTTTCACAAATCAGACTCCACGGTTGAGTCCGGAATGTTCGAGATAATAAAATTCCACTATTTGTTTACCTAATTCGGAATTCGTCTGACAGTGTTTCAAGTTAGGGGCATTTTGGTAATTTTAAGGGTTACTACGGGTCTTTTATTTTTCGGGACCCCGTCTCGTAAAACGGACCTCACCATTGGTCTCAGAATGATCGAGATAGTCAAAATGCACCTATGACTTGTCCCATTTGGACTCCGGGATGTTTTTGAATATTTAATTAATTAAATTAATTTAATTAAATAATTAATTAATTAATTTAATTAATATTTTATTAATATTTTAATCAGGTGGGTCAAAGTGTAATTTCTAACAGTTGGGGGGGTCAATTCGTAATTTCTAAAAGTTCAGGTTAAGGTTCAAATTCAAAAGGTTCAAATTTCAAAAGGTTCAAATTCCAAAAGGTCCAAATTAAAACTAGTTTAATTTGTTATTCTAAATTAGGTTAACCAAACAGGGCTTATCCAGAACAGGGATAGGATATCCCTGTTCCTATTTTAAATTTAAAAGTTTTTAATTTCTTATCTCCGTAACCAAACGCCCCAATTTGGTTTTTAATTTAAAACCAGTGGGCGACACGTGGCAGGGACGGGTCAGCCCAAGCCCGACCCGGACCCGTACAGTCATCATCTCCCCCCCGTTTTTCCGGTAGGGTTCCGGCAGTCTCCGGTCACCTTCTCCGGCGACGTCGCCGGAATTTCAGGAAAATCAAGTTTTCAAACTTGATTTTCTTGGTGTTTTTGATGCCCCTTTCAATTCCAAACCATTCTAAAACGTTTTTGGAACCCTTTTACATCATTTTGAAGCTCTTAATCACAATGAAAAATCAGATTTCCCCCCCCATGGCCGTGACCTGCACATCCATTTTTCTCCCTCATTTCTCAACCATTTTGGTTGATTCTTGTCCCTAAATTCTCCATATTTCATGCTCTATAAGTTCCAACAATTAAATCTAAGCAATAGGTTACAAAACAAGTTGGATATTTGAGAGATTTTCTAGAGAGAGAAAGCTTACGGTTATGGGTTTCCAACCCTGTGATGGTGCTCCTCTCCTCTTGCTTTGCCTCTGTTCTCCCCTTTGGCCTCCTTAGCTTCCTTCTTTCTGCTTCTCTTTCAAAAACCAGAGCACACACCTCACTCTCTCTCTTTCCTTTCACTTTCTCTCTCTACACTTCTCTCTCTCTCTCTCTCTAAAATCCCACGACAGGTCTGTTCTTCTCCACCCTTTTCACTCACTTATACACACCTATACATGCAGACCACACTCACACACTTCCAACAACTCTCTTACACACACCATGCCTCCCATGCTTTGTTTGAGTGTATCACACTCAAACTTACACACACACACAACCGGGTACACACACACACACCTCACACAACCTGATATATATATACATATATATATATATATTCACATTTAAATATACACTCACCTTGTACACATATACACACACAATTAAATTTAAATTATATGTATATATATATATACACATATATACATACATCCATCATAATAATACTAATAATAATAATAATAATAATATTAATAAAAAAAATAATAATAACAACTTGAAAATTTTATTTATTTTAAAAAAAAAAATTTTCAGGTTGTTACAAGGATGAAGAAGTAGGCTAGGATGAAATTATGGGAATCATAAAATAGAGAATAGGGATTAGAATGTGTGTCTACCTTGCTTCAACATCTAGCACTATTTATAGCTATTTTTTGAGTTAGTTATCACGTACTATGTAATATGTCCAAGTCGTTAGGTGTTGAGCTTTTATTAGTAGGAATTGAGTTTTACATCCCTAATTTGAAGTTGTCATATCTTGGTCAAGGTATTTAGGTTGTCAACTTTATTTTCATCCTAGTCAACCTTTATAGTTAGGCAACTTTATCATATATCTCCAGTTATCAAAATTTGAAGTTTTCACACCTTTGAGGTCTTACTTTGCCCGAGCAAGTGTTTCCTCATTGTTCTAACAAAGGACTAGTGATATTTGTCTAGTGTTCCCATACTTAGTATGGATTTCATCTTTCATAGAGTGCTAAATGTCTTAATATCATTCATTGACGATTTTAGTCTTATTTCTTATTTTTGTTGAAAGGAACAAAAAAGGTGATTAAATGGATGAAATAGAAAAAACTCTTGTGAGGAACATTGCTATTTGTTACGAAGTTCAAACTTTGTGCATCTAAATATGCATGTATTGCATCTCACTGTACATACTCATGTTAATGCACATCGTTAGATCCATGAAGTTTTAAACTTCATGATTGTTAGTAACACATTCTCCTATATTATGCATATGATATGTTGATAAGACATGAATTTGATTAAAATAATTAAAATAGTACACACCACCTTTAGACATGTAGGAAGTAGAAGCTGAGTCAGAAAGTGAGTCGTACAAGGAGAAAGCCTTTTATGTCAAACAATTGAGGAATCCCAGCATGAGAAGCAGGGAAAAAGTAGAGACTACAATTATCGAAACTAAACCGAACCAAATGGTTCAATCGGTCAAGCTGGGAACTAGACCTCCAACCGTTTCGGTATATTAATTGGATCATTTTTGCACTATAATATAATTAAACAGAACTAAACCGACTATGATTCTACTGGATAAACCAGATATGATTCTTGTGAAGTGCATGGGTATCAATATACATATTGCCTTAGCTTTATTGTAGGCTATTAATGCACTGTTGCAGGCATGTTGACTGCATTTAATGCACTAGTGACTTTATTCTAGCTACAGGTTATGGTGTATTTATTACACATTTGCACCAACAATGCATTAATTGTCTCTATATGTAAAAAATTGAAGAGAGTGAGACTCGAACACCCGTTCTTTAAAGGACTAAGGCAATGGCTTGCTATGGTAATTAATATACCAAATTTAATATATAGTATATTTTTATATTTTAAAATATATTAATTATAAAATCGGTTGAACCACTGGTTAAACTAGTGAACCGTAAATCAACTTTTTTACTAGTTTAGTGTCTAATTCTGTTATGATAATTATGCTAGAGACAATTTAAAGTCTAAAAAAGACTCCTAAGTAGTGTGGGACGCAGGGTGTGAGTGTTGATCGAGATCATCAAAGGAGTGTGATGACAATGGCACAGTACCCAAGGTACTCCTCAATCGTTGTGGTATTCAAGGTTTGAGCATTGCAAGAAGCACAATGTAATACCCCAAAAATTCAATATGACGCGGATTGCACCTGACCTAATAAAAGTAGGTTATGTGACATTAATGATTGGAATCGCTTAAAATACGGTAAGCCATAACGGGATTTAATACCCTCAGATATAAAATGGAATATACTCGAAAAATAGTTAACCCAATCGACCGAGTACTGAGATGAATAAATAGGACCGATACGAAGACTTAATTTTGAAAATAATATGAAAATAATATAAAGTATGAACGGGCACCCAATATCAATAAAATAAATAATAATGATGCCGAAGCCCGACTTTAAGCCAAACTTGTCGGCATCTCATGAGTTGATATTTTATGAAATAAAATAATATGTATAATAAAGATGGTAAGAAATATCTGGAAATAACCTATGCACACATGCGTACATGGTACTTCTATACGTACATTAATTAGTATCCTTAAAATACATTATATTTATATGTTTAATAAAATATTTAAAATATATATGTATGTATTAAGCTTTTAAATGAAGCTATTAAAAGGAAAAATTGATAGAGATATATACAACTCCTTATACAGTTGGGTAAATGTATATCCATATACATCTCTATATATATATTGTGAAGCCTCTAGAACCAACTTGAGTTATAAAAGAGGGGTAGCACATATAGGAAAGAAATTGCATGAAGCTTCTAGTCTTTAGGAAGCTGCAACCCCTTTTCCTATAACATATAGGGTTATGTCTCTTGATATATATAGATAAAATATATACAGATCCTTAAAAGATAAGCAGGAAAACAGGAAAAATGGGTGGAAGGTTCCAGCTACACAAATGTTTTAGAGGCAGTTGATAAAAATGGGAAGAGGGTAGAAGATTCCAAAGGTAAGAGCATCTCCAGACTTTTGGATTATTCCCTTCCAGTATATATATATATATATATATATATATATATATATATATATATATATATAACTATAGCTAGCCGCCTACTACAACAAATCATTTCCATAACCAACAGATAGTAAGCAAGAAGAGTGAGTTTCGTGTGAAGTTGCCAAAATTAGGAAATTCTAGATTAAGCATAATCAAATTTTGAGTCTCATGCTTGAAGCAGAGGCTTATAAGAGGGGGCTTGAGAAATTTGACAAAAATGGAGCAGGCATATCAATATATATTTATATATATATATATATATATATGTATGTGTGTGTGTGTGTGTGTGTGTGTGTGTGTGGCGGTGCAGCGGATCAATGGAAGTGCAGAGGAAAAGGAAGAAAAGATTTGTTGGCACTATCGAAGAGAAAATTTTTTACAGAAAGATACATGAATGGTGACGATAGGCATGAAATGGGTCCAAAACGACAATGGTTGATTGATCAGGGTTCATTTTATGGACATCCCCTAGTTCGAGTTTGATGTATAATCTTCCTCCTCTTACTCCGTATTCAAACATTGATCAGCCTTCACCCTTCCCTATTGTCTGACTTTGTGGCCTTCCTTTCATTTGCTTAGAAATTGATGTTGTTGATTTCTTCCATGGTCTTAACATAGTTGATGTTCTGTTTGCCTATAAGATCAGTAAGATCTTTCAGGTTGGCCCTTACTGTCTCCTTTGAAGGTTCAAATGCAGAAGTGTTGTAACACCCCGACCCAATAAAATGGTTACTAAGTCACTAATTATTAATTAGTGACCCTTAGTAGGAAGATTAAGAAAATTACTCGGGAAATAAGTTTGAAAATACCAAGACCTTAAACAACGCAGTCGATTCCAAGAAAGTAAATTCAAATGAATAAAGTTATGATTGGAAAATCAAGACATGGACAATGAGTATTAAGCCCGGGTAACAAGTGTATATTATGTGTACATGGTCAAAATGTATAACTAAATATAAGAATAGATATCTATATATATACCTACACATGGAATAATACACCTATTTTATTACATAAAATATACATAAAGGAACGGCTGCCAATACAAGTATATATATATATATATATATATATAAATGTACATGCTTATATGTATGTAAAATAAATAATTGAAGGAGGTAGCATACAGCTGTTCTCCATATATATATATATATTTATACATATATATATATATATAAATGAATGAAATGAAGGTCGGCAGCTGTATGAGGAGAGAGAATTAATGGCCATGCAGGTGTATAAGGTGTTCTCCATGCAAACATGGAAGCCAACAGATGGCATTCTCACCGACCTCAAGGGTAGTTTGAAAGAGAAACAAAAGGGGGAGGAGAGACGGAGTGAGAGAGAGAAAGAGGACTGGAGTAGCAGAGCAAGAATTGAAAGAGAAAAGGTCTGGGAAAAATCGGCTCAAAATAGGTATAATTCCATTTGAATTTTATTCAATTATGTTTCAGATTTAAAGCATGCAAATACAAGGTCTTAATCTACATGATATAAGCTTTAATCTATAAAAATGATGACTGAAAATCGTGTAGGATCGAGTAAGAACTGTAGAATGACAGGTTGAAAAAAATCCAAAAATGTTAGTACAGGTCTGATTCAATGTTAACTAAACCTAAATCTGTGTATTGAGACCTCAATAAGACCTTATTAGTGTTTCCCAAATGCTAGACCGCGACCCTAAAACTCAAAGGATGAACCCTAAAACCTGAGTTACAGGTTTCGGTCATGAAACCCAGTTCTTGTTTTAGACTCCTAAACCCACTTTTGAAGACAAGAACGTGAACCCCATGAAAAATGAGTCACCCCAGAAGAAACCCCATGGTTTTTGATTAAAAAATGAGTCTATAGGGCTAAGTTGCAAGTCTTAGTATCAAATTCCAAACCACGACCATGAGCCCAAACTTGAACCCCAAATCAATGCCAAACCATCCCTTGATATGCCAGAAATGATTTGGATTCAATAACAGGAAGTTTCAGTGGTGTCAAATCCACGAAATTGGAAGTTTAGGTTTGCAAAAATTAGGGCAACACAAAGGTGTGTTGGGAGAAAACGATGAACAGTGACGGGTTATGGGTCAGACCTCGGGTCGGGTCCTGACCCAATGTTTTAAGTAGGATCCGGTCACTCAAAGCTACGATGTTTTGATTAGTTTTTAAAAATTTAAAATGTTAGGGCTGACGTTATCATGACGTCAGCATTACATGATGAACTGGCCAAACTGGTTGGTCCAGTAAAACTTTAGACCGGTTCACTTAAAAATTAACATGAACCCACTGGTTCAGACCGGTACTTCAGGAAATTGCAACCTGACCCCCAGAAGTTATAGGAAATTATACTAAGGCCCAACAGTAATTAATTTTAATTTCAAATATAACCCTAAGTCAAAAATAGGTCAAACGAAATCCAAATGAAATAAACAGATAATGTATTTTGACTATTTTGGACATTCTAAACCCAATGGTGGGGTTTGTTTCTCGAGATGGGACTCCAAAAAATTAAGACGCGTTAAAGCATAAATTACCAAATTGCCCCTAACATGTCCGGAATCAAATAAAAAGTCGAGAGAGTCCAAATTGACTTTCTTCGACATTCCGGACCCAATGGTAAGGTCCATATTATGAAATAAAGTATGAAAAAATATGGCACATAAATATGTGAAGTTAAGAAAACAACCCTAAAAGTTAATGAAGCTACCAGAAGAGTATACGTTAAGAGAATAACGCTTAAGGTAAAAGTTAGGAATTAGTACGATCTAAGCATAAATTAAGAACATCAATAGGAGATATTTGAAGTATATATGAAGTTAATAGATTATTTATGAATTGTTCTTAGGAACTACAAAGGGGAAAAGAAAGGCACCGTAGTAGAGCCAGCCTAAAAGTTTAAGGTGAGTAACCCTACATTTGAAGTGGAGATTTAACTTCACGGATTTGAAGATGTTTTAAATTTCAAAATATCCGAAGCATTGTGTGTTAAATTCAATATTTCGTGATTCCTGTTTTAAAATATTTTGTTCTTATAAATCCTATTGTGACATGCTCAGTGAATGATTTTTATTACAGTTCTCCTTGAAAGTATTTAACATGTTTACATGTTCTGAAATTGTTTATTCCAAGTATTTGAAGATTCTATCATGAAGTCATGAACATCATATTTTAAATGCTCATGAACAAGCATTTATTGAAGAAGTTATGTTTTAATTGCTTATAAAAAGCATTTCTTGAAGAAGTCATGTTTAAATACTCATAAAAAGTATTTCTTGAAGAAGCTAAGTTTTGTAAGATAATGATGTATAAGCATCGCAAGTTATTGAGCTCCCTTCGGGTTCTCAATCTAGAAGAATGCCTGGTAGCAGGATCTAATCCCCTAGGCAATGAGATCTCTCAAAAGTAAAACGGGAGTCTGGTTCAAAACAGATTCCACCTAATCAAAGAGAAAAGATGACAAACGCTTTTGAAAATGGAAGTAGGTTTTACCCCTATTTCCACTATGCATGTTTATATGTTTGGAAGTGCATATACTCTATTTGAAAAAATATCTGTTTAGTTTGAATACTTTAAATGTTTCAAGGCTATCTGTTATGAAAAATGCATGTACTCTGAGTTCAAAATATACGAACAATTGGTAGTGAGTATTTTATAAACTCTCATGTGCGAAACCACTGCCAATTAAAACCCATGACAGATGCAGGAATTACTCACTGGGCTTCTTGAATTTCACCCCATTCCCTAACATTTTTTTAAGTAACAATGATGAATAGGAGGCTTGCCCAAATTTAAGGATTTGGCAATCCACAGCTCCATTATGATCAAGGACTTTTGGAAATACTAGGACCCGTAGATGGTCAAATTTTGATGTATTAGATTTTGGACAAATATGTACTAGAGGCAATCGAATATGTAATATGTATAAAACTTTAGAATTTTATTTATGCTCTGAATGTATATTCATCTGTACCGCTATGAAGAGCGGTAGTACCGGATGGATGTGGAAAAATTTTAAATAAGAAAAGAAAAGAAAAAGTTTTTCACGCTTCTGCAAACCAAGGCCGCACCACTATCCGATACTGTTGCTTATGTGAGCCTTGCCTTAAGGCCTTCAGGCCGAAGGGTGGCGGTCGTGATACGAGATCCGCACAGGGTGGGTTTCGGGTCGCGACAAGTGTGATAGAGGTTCACATTCAGCAATGGAGATGAGCTGCCAGTCAAATGGCAATAGTAGCAATATTAGCCAGCCTTGTGACATTGGAGAGACATCATACCAGCCAGAAAGTAATGTTGCATATGCCTCACCTGCATTTGTGGGTGGATGGATGTATGTCAATGAGCAAGGACAGATGTGTGGCCCTTACATTCGAAAGCAGTTGTACGAGGGTTTATCTACTGGTTTCTTGCCATAGGAGCTTCCTATGTATCCTATCGTTAATAGGACTTTAATCAACCTTGTGCCATTAAAGTACTTCAAGTAGTTTCATGATCATGTTGCCTCTGGTTCCCAATATTTAACTGGTGGGACTTCTAGTTGGTAGAAAAGGTGATGACATGGGTATGAGCCACCTATCGATGCTATTGAGCTTGATTATCCAATGAAGAACCCGTATAATTCAGTTTGGATTGTGGGATCTTGTAATGGGTTGATTTGTATAGCTATTGAAGAATACGATATTTTTATTTGGGACCCATCTACCAGGACTACCAGGAAGTCTAAGAGATTTCCAAATTCAGGTATGAGAATGCGGTATGGTTGTTTTATGATTTATGGATTTGATTATGATGATTCTAATGATGATTTCAAGGTTGTGGGAATATATTGTGGTATTGGTAATGTGGGTTCATACGAAACCGAGGTCAATATATATACGATGAGGATTGATTCTTGGAGAAGGATTCAGGACTTTCCTTGTGGTATTCCTTTGGATGATTCAGGTAAATATGCCAATGGAGCCCTATATTGGGCAGCTATTTTCGATGCCGGATCTAGTTATTCTTGAGTTATTATTTCTTTTGATTTAGTAAAAGAGACTTATGAGGAAGCTTCTTGTGTTTTGGGGTATCCTTTTCAAGTTGATTTAGCGCTTCAAAGGAATAGACCGGTTATTGGCAAGAGATATGTTGAGAGTTAACAAAAAGCCTGACACAAGCCTTTGAGGATTTGAGGATATGCAAGGATGTGCTTGGAGTATCTAGAGACTATCAGAAGATTTGTGAATGGTGATAAGTGAATAGTTGGTGAGTAACTCGGACCCCTAAATTGGTGTATATTTACTGTATTATCTAGATTTATATACTATACTATTTTATATATTGAACTATTTTATACACTGCACTGTTTTACTGTATATGTTGTCATGCATACTCTTTGTACTGCATTGCATGTGGCCTGATTCTATTCTGTCATGCCTTTTGATATGTTCTGTTTTGATTCTGCTCGGGTCTGTTCTATTCCGTTATACGCCATTTGGAGTCTATTCCGATTCTGTTTTGATATGTCTTGTCTTACTCCTAGGCCCACTACAAGATTGAGCGGTTTGATTTATGCCAGAGCATGAACCAGAGGGTAGAGGCCCCACGAGTAGTCCGTTTATGAGCAGTTGGGAAAGGCTCGTATGTATGATTGGCATTCTGTTCTGTTTTTGTCCCGCTCAATTCTGTCATGTTCCATTCTGATATGATCCCAGAAGGTAAAGGCCCCACGAGTAGTCCGCTTATGGGCAACTGGGAGAGGTTCAGACACATTTGATGATATGTTTTTGACTGATCGATACTCAATTCAGTTTTGTGCTATTCTGATCTGTTCTGTTCTGTTTGTCCTGATTTGTTCTGTTTTGATCTGATCTGTTTGATCTACTTGAGCTACATTTGATCATGCACGTTATTTGATATCATGTATATATAAACTGGTTTTGAAACCCATGGCAAGAACCTATGTTACTCATTGAGCTTGTTTAAGCTTATTCTATTTGTCTAACATTTTTCAGGACTTATCTCCATTGGATCAGAAAGCACAATGATATGACACTGGTAGGCCGGGAGGCATTTCAAGTAAGGATCTGATGGCACTGATTTGTGGAGACTTGGATTCTTGTGGACTGAATATGATTATTCAAGTGAGTGACATGATATGATTGAATTCATTGATATGCAATGGATGAATTAAGACATGGCTCATGGTAATGGTACTCTAGAGATAATAGATGTGCTCTGTCTTAGATGTCTAGTTTTAGACTTGCTCTGTGGTACATACCTATGTGGTATATAGATGAGTTGTATACCCGAGATGAGAAAGGTTTTAAAATTTCGCTGCTCTAACCCTGCATTTGGAATCAATTCATCATACAATTGAGTAGTTTGCCTTTGGTTGGTCGCATTGTCTGTAGGAAGACCGGCAAGGCGGCTAACTGGCATCATATCTTCGGCATCCGCGTAGGGTAGGGTGCGGGATGTGACAGAGTGGTATCAGAGTAAAGGTTGGGAAACAATTAAGAACAATAGAGCTGAGATTTATAAATATTGTAGATCCACTGGTACTAGAGAGTGATATTTGAGCAAAAGGTTAAGGATACCAGTACAAGATGGGAACTTGAGGACAATAAGTTAAGAATTGATTTAGGAGCTAGTGTTCACATCAGAGCAGTAAGTTATGGATTAAAAACCACAGAGTACCTGAGCCATGGATACTAATAGGGAAAGTATCAAAATGATAAGTCCCAATTTTGGGGATTAGACGTGGAATTGTGGAAGTCTTCATAATAGATTATGAATCTGTGCTTCTAAGGCATCTAAGGACTAGGGATCAAAATTTTCATTGGAGTCATAAGGACATTGAATGATAAGTGATACTAGGACATGTGGAGAAGGATACAAATGATTGTGGATATATCGATTGGGAAGCAAACGACTATAGGTCAGCTAACTCTAGTATTGATCATGACGATTGTGGATATTAAGAGAATTATTTCTAGACTCAAATGTGATTGAATGATCTTAGTAGATGATTTCTAATCGTTTAAGGATGATCACCAAAATTTATTTAATATGACATAGATCTAATATCGAATCTTGGTGACAGCATATATTTTGTGGATTGTCAATCAAACTTATTGTGGATTTTTTGGATTTGATCTGAACTTGTATGATTGGGGATTATCGACTGGGGCCAATTGAAGACAAGTCACTAAAAGTGATTGAGGTTAAACTTTGTGATATTTTATAAAGACACCAGACATTAGACTCCTTTATGGTTAACTTGACTGACAGATGAATGTTTCCCCTAGAAGGCAAGTTAACTTTTGGGGACAAAACTCTTTTGAAGGAGGGTAAGTGTAATACCCCAAAAATCTGATATGACGTGGATTGCACCTGACCTAATAAAAGTAGGTTATGTGACATTAACGATTGGAATAGCGTAAAATACGGTAAGCCATAACGGGATTTAATACCCTCAAATATAAAATGGAATATGCTCAAAAAAAAAGTTAACCCGGTCGACCAAGTACTGAGACGAATAAATGGGACCGATACGAAGACTTAATTTTGAAAATAATATGAAAATAATATAAAGTATGAACAGGCACCCAATATCAGTAAAATAAATAATAATGATGTTGAAGCCCAGCTTTAAGCCAAACTTGTCGGCATCCCATGAGTTGATATTTTATGAAATAAAATAATATGTATAATAAAGACGGTAAGAAATATCTAGACATAACCTATGCACACATGCGTACATGGTACTTCTATACGTACATCAATTAGTATCCTTAAAATACATTATATTTATATGTTTAACAAAATATTTAAAATATATATATATATATATATTTACATATAAAGCTTATAAAATAAGTACTAGAAGGAAAAATTGATAGAGATATATACAACTCCCTATACGGTTGGGTAGTTGTATATCTATATACATGTCTATATATATATATATATATATTGTGAGCCTCTAGAACCAGCTTGAGTTATGAAAGAGAGGCAGCACGTATAGGAGAAAAATTGCAAGAAGCTTCTAGCATGAAGCTTCTAGACTTTAAGAAGTTGCAGCCCCTTTTCCTATAACGTATAGGGTTATGTCTCTTGATATATATAGATAAAATATATACAGATCCTTAAGAGATAAGCAGTCAAGCAGGAAAAATGGGTGGAAGGTTCCAGTTATAGAGATATTTTAGAGGCAGTTGATAAAAATGGAAAGAGGGTAGAAGATTCCAAAGGTAAGAGCATCTCCAGACTTCTGGATTATTACTTTCCAGTATATATATATATATACACATATATATATATGGCTATAGCTATAGCTAGCCGCCTACTACAACAAATCCTTTCCATAACCAACAGATAGGAAGCAAGAAGAGTGAGTTTCGTGTGAAGCTGCCAAAACTGGGAAATTCTAGATTAAGCATAATCAGATTCTGAGTCTTATGCTTGAAATAGAGGCTCACAAGAGGGGGCTTGAGGAATTTGACGAAGATAGAGCAGGCATATCAATATATATTTATATATATATGTATATATGTGTGTGTGTGTGGCGGTGCAGCAGATCAATGGAAGTACAAAGGAAAAGAAAGAAAAGATCTGTTGGCACTGTCGAAGAGAAAATATTTTACAGAGGAAGATACATGAATAGTGACGATGGGCGTGAAATGGGTCTAAAACAACAACGGGTGATTAATCAAGGTTTATTTTATGGACTTTCCTTAGTTCGAGTTTGATGTATAATCTTCCTCCTCCTACTCCGTATTCGAACATTGATCAGCCTTCACCCTTCCCCATTGTTCAACTTCGTGGCCTTCGCTTCATTTGCTCTGAAATTGATGTTGCTGATTTCTTCCATGGTCTTGACATAGTTGATGTTCTGTTTGTCTATAAGATCAACAAGATCTTTCAGGTTGGCCCTTACTGTATCTTTTGAAGGCTCAAATGCAGAAGTGTGACAAAGTTTCACATTCAGCAATAGAGATGAGCTGCCAGTCAAATGGCAATAGTAGCAATATTAGCCAGCCTTGTGACATTGGAGGGACATCATACCAGTCGAAAAGTAATGTTGCATATGCCTCACCTGCGTTTGTGGGTGGATGGATGGATGTATGTCGAATGAGCAAGGGCAGATGTGTGGCCCTTACATTCAAGAAGTTGTACGAGGGTTTATCTACTGGTTTCTTGCCAAAGGAGCTTACTATGTATCCCATCGTTAATGGGACTTTAATCAACCCTATGCCATTAAAGTACTTCAAGCAAGTTCCTGATCATGTTTCCTCTGGTTCCCAGTATTTAACTAGTGGGACTTCTGGCATAAATGGGACCACAAATTATTTCATGGGTTCTGGTAGAAGAGGAGATGACAGGGGTATGAGCCACCTATCAATGCTGTTGAGCTTGATTATCCAATGAAGAACCCGCATAATTCAAGTTTGGATTGTGGGATCTTGTAATGGGTTGATTTGTATAGCTATTGAAGAATATGATATTTTTATTTGGAACCCATCTACCAGGAAGTCTAAGAGATTTCCAAATTCGGGAATGAAAAATGCGGTATGGTTGTTTTATGATTTATGGATTTGATTATGATGATTCTACTTATGATTTCAAGGCTGTGGGATATATTGTGTTATTGGTAATGTGGGTTCATACGAAACCAAGGTCAAGATATATACAATGAGGATTGATTCTTGGAGAAGGATTCAGGACTTTTCTTATGGTATTCCTTTGGACGATTCAGGTAAATATGCCAATGGAGCCCTGTATTGGGCAATTAGTTCCAATGCCGGATCTAGTTATTCTTGAGTTATTGTTTCTTTTATTTAGCAAAAGAGACTTATGAGGAAGCTTCTTGTGTTTTAGGGTATCTTTCCAAGTTGATTTAGCCCTTCAGAGGAACAGGCAGGTTATTGGCAACAGATATGTTGAGAGTTAACAAAAGTAGCCTGACGCAAGCCTCTGAGGATTTGAGGATATGTAATGATATGCTTGGAGTATCTAGAGAATATCAGAACATATGTGCATGGTGATAAGCGAACAGTTGGTGAGTAACTCGGACCCCTTACTTGGTGTATATTTACTGTATTATCTAGATTTATATACTATACTATTTTATATACTGAACTGTTTTACTGCATATGCTTTCATGCATACTCTTTGTACTGCATTGCATGTGGCCTGATTCTGTTCTGTCCTGCCTTTTGATATGTTCTAGTTCTGATTCTATTCGGGTCTGTTCTGTTCTGTTATACGCCGTTCGGAGTCTGTTCCAATTCTGTTTTGATATGTCGTGTCTTACTCTTGGGCCCACTAAAGGATTGAGCGGTTTGATTTATGCCAGAGCATGACCCAGAAGGTAGAGACCCCACGAGTAGTCCGCTTATGGGCAATTGGGAAAGGCTCGTATGTATGATTGGCATTCTGTTTTGTTTCTGTCCCATTTAATTCTGTCATGTTACATTCTAATCTAATCATAGAGGGTAGAGGCCTCACGAGTAGTCTGCTTATGGGTAGCTAGGAAAGGTTCAGACACATTTGATGATATGTTTTTAACTAATCGATACTCAGTTCAATTCTATTATGTTCTGATTTGTTCTGTTCTAATCTGTTCTGTTCTGTTTGTCCTGATTTGTTCTGTTTTGATCTGATCTGTTTGATCTACTTGAGCTGCATTTGATCATGCACGTTATTTGATATCATGTATATATGAACTGGTTTTGAAACCCATGGTAAGAACCTATGTTACTCACTAAGCTTGTTTAAGCTCATTCTATTTGTCTAACATTTTTCAGGACTTATCTCCATTAGATTAAAAGGCACAATGATATGACACTGGTAGGCTGGGAGGCATTTCAAGTAAGGATCTGATGGCACTGATTTGTGGAAACTTGGATTCTTATGGACTGAATCTGGTTATTCAGGTGAGTGACATGATATGATTGAATTCATTGATATGCAATGGATCAATTGAGACATGGCTCATGGTAATGGTACTCTAGAGATATTAGATGTGCTCTATCTTAGATGTCTGGTTTTAGACTTGCTCTGTGGTACATATCTCTATGGTATATAGATGAGTTGCATTCCTAAGATGAGAAAAGTTTTAAAATTCCACAGCTCTGACCCTACATTTGGAATGCAATTCATCGTAGAGTTCAGTAGTTTGCCTTTGGTTGGTCGCATTGTCGATAGGGAGACCGGCAAGGCAGGCTAACTGGCATCACATCTTCGACATCCGCACATAGTGGGGTGCGGGATGTGACACACAATGTTAGGATATTAATCACATCATTATTCTCAATGACTGTGAGTGATCTATTTATAGTATTCCCAACACGTGAATTTGTTAAAAGATGATGTTATTAGTAACAAACTGATCATGTGGGTAACTATAGTACAAAAAATAAAATAGCTAGAAGTATGTAATGAAAAGTTGTAGAAAGTGATAAAAGGAATTGGAAAGAAAGGGAAGGAATTAGAATAAAATCAACTCTGAATTACCTCTCTTTCATCTAAGGTCTGGGCTGTCAAGCTCTGCTGCATTTGTTTGCTCTTCTACAATTGCTATAATGGCTACCTTTGATATGAACTTTCCAAAGGTATTCCAACCATTTCTCCAAAGCTATTGAGAAGGTATTTTATTTGTTTGCTGTGTTGTCAAACCAAGAATGGTTGACCTCAGATTGCAAATTGAACCTAAGCAATACTTTTAATACTAACATAGTGAACCATTTTTCTTGTTGAAACTTCAATCTAGGGAAATTTTTTTTGTTATTTTTTTGCCTTCTTTTATGTAATTTTTAGATCTTTTTTCTTTTTCTTAGATCTTTGATATGAAAGATCTGGAACTTTCATCAACTATATTTGCATTGAATTGCATGTAGTTACCTACTTTCGGCAAAGCAATTCCTAAGATTTAGTTTTTATTTAACCCCCTAGGGGTGGCCTAGTGGGTAAGGCCTTGGGAGTACTCCTCAAGGTCACCCGTTTGAGTTCCCTTGTGACACCAGTGGGAATGTGTGGGACTGAGGGCTATTTAACTCCCATCTAGGTTTACGCTTGCCGTGCTACCGAAGGTTGCAGTTGCTTGGTTATCAAAAAATAAAAATAGTTTTTATTTATCTTTTAATTTAACAAAACAAATATAATAAAAGCTTGATTTGATTTTCTTAAGCACACAATATACTATTCTTTAGGTTAAATAAATTGGTAGTGGCTTTTTCAAGAATTATACAGTTGAAATATGCTATTTGTATGATTTTAGGGTTCGTAAGAGAATAATAGAGAAGATTTTAAAAATAAAAGGGAGGAATAATACGTAATCCTTGCAGCTCTCTATTTTTATTATTGAGTGTGATAAAATTACAATAATTCCATTATCAACATACTTCTAGTATCCTTACATTCCTCCTCAAACTGGTACATAGATATTATCATATTACACATGCCCAGCTAGCACAATATATTATGGAACAACTTACTTGACACTTGTGAAGTACGGACACTTGATTTTGGCTCACGTGCCCATGTTAGACACCGACACCCTTGGATTTTCGGACACGCGAAAAAGAGTATCAAGGTTTTGTATTTTTTTGAGTTTCGGACACCTTCCAAACATGTTAGTATACGTTTTGGACACTTTTTTGAGATATTTTTCCCTCATTTTCTCTTCTTCTCTATTTTTTTTGGTTATATATATATATATATATACACACACACACACACTCACATACATATATATGTAGTAATTAGTAAATTTGTTTTACAACTTGAATCATGAATGTTGATAATTAAATGAAGAAATTCTTAAATTTTTATATAATGACTTTATTGTTTTAATATCTTAATAATATTTTTGTAATTTATGTATTTTTATACCAATTTTAATTGAAATAATTTTAAGTTTTTATTATATAGTCATATAAAAATAATATATATATATATATGTATATTCAACGTGTCCCTGACGTATTCGTGTCTTACTATTTATATATATATATATATATATATTCAACGTGTTCTTGACGTATCAACATCTTACTTTTTTTTTTTGAGAAATTTCATGTATGTGTCTGTGTCGTATCCTATCCATGTCCCGTGTTCGTGCTTCTTAGCTTGACACTCTATTTTAGTCGACACATCAACCACTTGCTCTCTAGTTTTCACAAATGGAGTAGAAATAATAATGGAATTTAACTTCCCTTTAATGAAATACATATCCACTTCAATATGCTTAGTTCGTTCATGTTGAGTAGGGTTATAATTGTTAATATTGCTCACAAAGTTGAGAAAAAAAAGAAAGAGAAGAGAACATCTTATTCCAGCCACAGTCACATTAATCTTCTGTCACATTGATCAAGAAAGTAAACCCTTTTATAGTAGGGTAAAACAAAAGAATAAAGATGAAACTACCTTTAATGAAATGCTAACATACAAGGCTAATAATATTCTAACTACTCTAACACTCCCCCTCAAACTCATGATGCAGCAGAAAATAGCATCGAGACTTTGTCAAGCAGAAGCGGAAACACAAAACCATGTGGGACTTCGTAAAGAAGTCAACCAACTACAAAAAAGAAGGAAAAAAGGAAGAGAAAGAGTGCCAAATTGAAAATGATGGCACACAAAATGACAATCAAGCTTAATATTTTTGGTACGTTCGTAGAAGACAGTTATGAGCTATCTGAATATCACTCTTATTATCATAATACATAGGAGTAGGAGCAGATAGAGATATGCCTAGATTAGCAAGTAACTAACGGAGCCAAAAAATCTCAATAATAGTGGTAGCCATGGCACGATACTCAGCTTCAGAAGAAGAACGAGTAACAACAATTGGCTTTTTACTCTTCCAAGAAATGAGAGAGTCACCAAGGAAAAAACAAAAGCCAGTAGAAAATTTACGATCTATAGAATTTGTAGCCCAGTCAACATCAGAATAAGCACAAAACTCCAACAAATAAGACGAAGATTGGAGCAAACTGTAGTGCAAGGTGCCGCGAGGTAATGTAAGATGCAAATAACAGCAACCCGATGAACAGTGGTAGGGGAAGAAACAAACTGACTGACAATTTGTACAACATAAGCAATATCAGGATGTGTAATAGTGAGATATATCAGGTTGCCCACCATGGCTCGATACAGAGTAGGATCAAACAACTGAAACGCCATTAGAGGGAGTGTATCGAACATTGAGTTCCAAATGAGTCTTAACTGTTCGAGTATCAAATAAAAGTTCATTAACCACATAATTAACAGAGAGGAGAGGAGTACAATGGAGAATGAACCCACGAAAGCCCTCAAAATCATCTCTGAGTGCCATTAATGTAATAACCCGAAATTTTTTTTTTATATATAAAATTTCCGTGGTTATTTATTTTATTATTAGAGTTATTATTATTATTATTATTATTATTATTATTATTATATGAATGTAATGTGTGTATTGTATGTGTATAATTATGTGTGTATGCTATATGTGCATGTATATATATATTATATACATATTTAAAAAGCTGATTTGGAGAATATGTATATTTATGTGTATATATATATATATATATATATATATATAACAGTGCACTGTGTGTGTAGCCGGTTGTGTGTGTGTGTGTGAGTTTGAGTGTAACACACTCAAACAAGTGTGGGAGGGGCATGGAGTGTGTAAGAGGAGTAGTTGAAGGTGTGTGGTGAGGGCTGAGAGAGGGGCAGACCTGTCGTGTGAATTGGAGAAGAGACAGAGAGAGAGAAATATAGAGAGAGAAAGTGAAGAGAAAAAGGGAGAAGTGTGTGCTGGTTGAAGGGAAAACAGAGGGAGAAGCTTCAAGGTGAGGAGCACACTGATGCCCAATAGTTGAACTAAGAGAAGGAGAGAGAAACAGTGGTAAACAGCTAAAAACCATTACTTTCTCTCTCTAGAAAATATCACTTATGCATGATCTGTTTTATGATATAATGTTTAGGTTTAATTCGTGAGTCTTGTAGCATGTGAGAAGTGGAATGTTTTGCAAAAAGAACCAATTAAAATGGGGGAAAAATAAGGGAGAAAAGGGAGGTCATAGGTCACAGCCATAGGGGATTGGGTTAACATTTTATGTACAAAACCTTGCTTGGTTGTTGGGAAAATAGTCCCCTTGAGTGCGGAAATACATTAGGATAAAAAATGGGGGTTAAACCATGACCAAACTGTCACAACAATGAAGGAGAGAGAGTCGGCCGGAAGTTTGATCGAGGGGTTTGACTCTCTATTCGTGAGAATCCAATGATCTAAACCCAAAACCGAGCCCATATATGGAATCCTTGGGAGAAAACGAAGAGAACTGCATTTTTGAAACGGTGAAAATCCATTGGAAAAATGTCGCCAGCGCCGGAAAAGGCACCGGCACCTCACCGGAACCCTACCGGAAAAACAAGGAAGATGAAGTACTGTTCTGGGTCGGGTTCGAGTCTTGGGTCGGGTCTGGGCTCGGGTCGGGCCAAGGCCGACCCGCCCCTGCCACGTGTCGCTCCAACGTTTTAAATTAAAAGGGGCTAGGGGGCTGTTTGGCTACGAAGTTAAGAAATTAGAAATTGGAATTAAATGGGAACAGGGATATCTTATCCCTGTTTTGGATTAGCCACTGTTTGGCTATCCAAATTGAGAATAAGGGTTTTGCAAATTACGAAATTGCCCCTGAACTTTCTGAAAATTACAATTCTACCCTGTACTTTTTAAAATTCTGATTTGACTCCTCAGATTTTGGAAATTACACTTTAACCCTAAACTTTTAAGTAATTACACTTTAACCCACCAGAATTAAATATTAATAAAATAATAATTAAATTAATTAATTAGTTAATTATTTTAATTATTTTAAATACTCTAAAATAGTCCGGAGTCCGAATGGGACAAGTCATTAGTGTATTTTGACTATCTCGGCCATTCTGAGACCAATGGTGAGGTCCGTTTTATGAGACAGGGTCCCAAAAAATAAAAGACCCGTAGTAACCTTTAAAATTACCAAAATGCCCCTGAATTGAAACACAGTCAAATGAACTCCAAATTAAGTAAACAAATAGTGAAACCTTATTATCTCGAGCATTCCAGACTCAACCGTGGAGTCTGATTTGTGAAAAGGGGTCTCAAAATGTAAGGACCCGTGAAGAGTGCAAAATGACTATTTTGCCCTTTTGAACCCAGATGTCCGAATTGAGTTCTACGAAAACCTAAACTTATTTTCTTCGACGTTCCAGACTCAATAGTAGAGTCTAATTTAGCAAAATAGAAACTTATAAAATAAATACATGAAATTTGTTGAATAGTATCATTCAGGAAACAAATGAACTGAGTCACATGTTATGATTATAGGAACACGAAAGGGCAAGGAGAAGGTGATCTGACCTTCGGTATTCTCACGGTGATCCCACTATACTACGAGTACACCTTCCTGAGTTGAGGTCGATTATCAGGTACGATATATTGTGCTAAGTAAGAAATAGAATTGAGATTAGGAATACTTGTTCTGTTGCCTTGATTGCTCACATGTTTGCTCGATTGTTCATATGCTTATGTGCTTCATGCTATCTTGTTGTATGTTGGGTGATGATATAAATAATGATTGTATGTATATCGCATTTGTTAGAATATTGTGTGTGTGAATTGTATTCCTTGAGAACTATTGAGATTATGAGATATGTGATTGAAAGCATGCTTCATGTATGAATGAGATGCATCATTGAGATTACATTGTGGCATGAATGAATCAGAGCATCTTGGCATAGTGTGGTTCTTTGTGCATGGTGTGAGTTGAGCACGTGGTGCTATGCATCATGAGGGTGCAGATCCTGTGGTGAAAAACCCAAAATCGGCCAATAGGTACTCGCCTGCCTGACGGGTTCTGGACCGTGAAAGCGAGACATACGTGGCGGTACTCATGCCAGCGGGGAAGGACCGTATCATGAGACATGGGTGGGCATAGAGTTGCATGGGTGTGTCACGCATACTGCTCATATACTGTATGCTGTTCATACACTGCCATTATGATATCGAATGCCATATAGAAATAACTGTACACTTGCACATGCCACGCCCTTAGTTTTGTTTCTTGCATTAGCATTATATTGTACCAGCATGTTGAGCTAACCCCTTTAGTGGGGCAAACATTTCAGATGATACTCCAGCCGTGCGAGACGTGGAGATGATTTGATTGGGGATTATGTTTGGCCCGAGTGGCGCATTTGATATTGTTTAAGGGCATAAGCCCGAGACTGTTTCTTATTTTGTATGTTGTGAACAAATGGACCAGACCCTATGTAATATATTAGAACAGTATGTAGAATGTATGTGATTGTCCTTAATTATCTTTCATCTCTTTATTATTTTATTTCTTTTTGTCTCGTTACTCGCGCCTCGGGTTCGCTGGAATTCGGGGCGTGACAATTAAAGACTGTACCAACCTCTGCTCCTCTAAATATGTACGGTACAACTTATGAGTGCTCAATGCTGCAAGCTCATTAAGAGCCAATTGATCCCAAAACCCAGTCATAATTGAATAAAATCCATATATGCTATTATCACTTTGGCTAGCAGTACGAATCTCATACTCTAACTGATATCTTTTAGCAAAATTGGATTGGACAAATAACTTGGACATATATTCTCAAATCTCTTTAGTTATACTAAACTTTGCCCAGTGTACACCAATAGCTTGATCAACAGAATTATTAATCCAAGTAATAATTTTTGCATTATTGACTTACTAGTTATTCAACAACTTAGCGTAATTTTCTACCTTAGGATCCGTTGGGGTCTTTACAACTCCAGTAATGTAACCCCACATATTCTTTCCCATTAAAAAATTCCTCATAACATATGCCTAATAGGAATATTTGTCTCCTTTCAACCTCACATTGATAGCCTAAAGAGAATTAGAATTTACACTTGCCATGTCCACGAACTAAATTATCACATAAATCCAATGATGCAATCAATGAAATATCACAACTAGGAACCAAATTACTATCAATGCAACAATTAACCATGAAAATGAGCCCCAGAACACAACAAATTATGAAAAAACTTCTTGGCCGAACTTCTAACTTCACTATTTGCATCCAAAACCAAATCAAAACAGAATGGGCCATGCAATCAAACTGCAATAAGCCCTAGATGCACCAATTAGAAGGGAATAAAAGTAGCAAAATTGACAAACTTGGCTAGAATTCATAGATCGCAAAAAAATTCTGTATTTTCAAAAAACATTCGACAATTTAAAACCCTAGCAAACAATCTAAAAAAAATTAAAAAAATTAAAAAAATACCAGAATACTCCTCATCAAATTCTGAACCAACCTAAAAGATTTTCAACCCTTAGTTACTGATGTTAGCAATACAGATATTGGTGTCATCGTCATTCGAGTGTTGTTTCAATTTTGCAATAATTTCTACCATATTCTTAATCAAGTTGGGATCTTCATCTGCTCTGATACCATGTTAAATCACCAGTTTGTAATACCCCGACCCAAATTAGAGGCTATTAAGCTGTTGTGTTGAAATTGGAAATCAACACCCTTAGTAACAAGGTCGGTGTCGACCCCGACGCACGGACCTTAAGTAAGTGTCCTGAAAAGTCAGGATGACTGTACATCACTTTCGTTGCAATCACCAACATGTCGATTTTGATGATAATTACATTTTCACGTCAACTACCAATTGTTGATACGAGTACGAGAATTTGGACAAATATTACGAGAAAACGAAGATTAGTACAAGATAATGCATTTAAGAAAATAATTAATTTTTAAAGTAATTAATTATTTTAAGTATAAGAAATAAATTGTAACAATTAATATACGTAATTAAATATAGAGATATATATAAATATATATATTGTATAAATAATTATGACCTTAAATATATATATATATATATAAAAAATTACAAATGAATATATATGTGTATGTGAATGCATGCATGTATGCCAAAATATGTATGTATGAGATGTATGTATAATAGGGCATACTATTGTCCAAAGTGTACAAAGGTGGGAGAGGTATGTGTATTATCCAAGGTGTATTTGGGTTGAACTTTGTATGTATATATATATATATATGTGAGTCAAACACCACACACACACACAACCGGCCACTTATGGCCTGCCCAACAGTGGCAATTCAGGCCACTCATGAAGAAACCTGAAATGGGTTAAACCAAAGGGAGGGGAAATCAGAAATTTCAATGATTTCTTCTCCTTATACATAATGCATGGTGCTTATACACACAAAACACAACCATCCGAGAGTGAGGGAGAGATTGAAGGAGTTTCTGAGACATTCAGAAGTAGGAAGCAAGGAGCAAGGGAGAGAGAAACAATTTGAAACAAGGTAAACCCTCAAACACTTGAATTTCTCTCTCTAGAATTTTTATGTGTATGAATCTGTTTTAAGCCTTTAATTTAGCATATATGATGATTAGGATGTGTATACATGAATTAGGCATGAAAATCTCGACCTAGAACACCTAAGAAGCACAAGCCGTACACACGGCAGCCATGGATGACCTTGCTTGAAGCAGGTCTGAACCAACTTTCCCTAAACCAAATTTGGTTTATCAAGACCTCAAGAAGACCCTAAGAGCATCCCAAAAACGTATATACACGATCAAAAATCCCAAAGAAAGACCTCCAAACATGAACTTGCAGGTTACGGGTTTACAACCCAAACCCTTAAACTCTCATTTAAACCAACATTCACGAATGGGATTTGAATCCTCATGAAGAGGGGATCAAAATAAGCCCATCCTCACTAAAAATGGTGAAGAAATGAGCATGAACGAGCCACTTACAGTCAGGATTATCGCCCCTTTAACCGAGCAAACGAGTTCGATTCGAACTCTCAAACGAATGCCAAGTTGTTTAGTGATGTTGTAGGAAGGGTTTTCCATCAAAACAGAGAGAAATGGTTGAGAAAAATGGCGCGAAATAGAAGCTTTTGAACTTCGGGTTCTAGGGTTACAGAGAGGGATCGTTGGGGAAGATGAGACCGAGTCGACTCGCAAACCATTTAGAAACCGAGTTGAAGGGTTGACTCGGACACGTGGTGATATCCGGGGCTGCCACCGCATTAATGCGGCGGCGTCGTTTTGGGGCGCATATATAGGGTTGTTTGAAATTGAAAAGAAAAAGAGAAAAAGAAGGAGGATTGCGGTCAGTGGGGTTCGAACCCCTGACCTACGCGCCCACACAGCCTTCCTTTCCACTCGGCCACGCATGCGCGTGTGCCATATATGCGAGCCAATATATATATATATAATATAGTAAATTAAATCCAGAAATTAAAAAGGTGCAACCGCACCTGGTGAGATTCGAACGTGCGTGGTATGGGGAGGGGGGTGACACGCTGGCCAGCGTGCCACCCTATTCAACCTGTTCAAATTACGTATAAAATAATATATATATCATACTTAATTAAGATTAATTTAATTAAATGAAATTAATTAAATTAAATACTCCGAAATGGCCCGTTGTCCAAAAATTACAAGTTATATATGTAACCTTACTATCTCGGACCCTCTGAGTCCATTGGTGAGGTCTGTGACATGAGATGAGGCCCCGAAAAATTTAAGACTCCTAAAAATGTCAAAATGACCAAAATGCCCTTCTCCCTAAACAAGTCAAACGAAGTCCGAATTAAACAAATAAATAGTGTATCCTTACTATTTTGGATACTCTGAGACCAATGGTAGGGTCCATTTTAAGAGACGGGGCTCAAAAAAAATAAAGACACGTAAAAGGGGAAAATGACCAAATTACCCCTAGTACACCAAAAGCCAAATTAAACCAAAGAAGGTCTAAACTGACTTTCTTCGACGCTCCGGACTCAATGGTAGAGTCTATTCGACCAAAAGAAATGTCTAAAATAAAAACACATAAAATTTGATGAATAGCATCTGTCAGATGACTATAAATTAAAGTGATGCCAAAGTACTAATCTACGACATATACAAGGACGTGACAACACATCAACTCTAGAATAAAAAAAAAATTTCTAACTCATAAATTGATCTTAGGTAAATCATGGAAGAACAACGGACCAAGTACACAATCATGACCAAGGCCCAAAGGGCCAAGGACCCTAAGCAACAGGCCTTCATGCAAGAGCTGTTGCGTCGACAGAGAGTAATCAACAGATTTGTCAAAATAGCCAAGGCGACAGAGGTCGTCTCGGTAAGCCCCTTCATGTTCAAATCACCCACCAAGGCCATGGTGGCGGAGGCTAAAAAGAAGAAGGAAGAAGAAAGGAAATTGGAAGAAGAGAGAGAGAATACAGAAACCTTAGCCGAATGGCGTCGCAGGTAATATTATTATCATTAAGAACCTAAGTTACTAGCTCTGTATTACAGTTATAAGACAGACAGGTATGACAAGTTAGACTTCTCACAGTCTACACTTAGTGAGTTGTGGAGTTAATTAAGTACATATGAAAATTTATGAAATCTTCATGAATCTTGATAGGCTAAGGAAAGAAAGAGTAAAAGGGAAGGCGCCTCAGTAGAGCTAACCCTAAAGGACCAAGGTGAGTAACCCTGTATTTGAACTGGAGATTTAACTCCATATATTTGAAGAAGTTTTAAGCTCAAGTCATTGCAGCCTTTGAATATCAAATTCAGTCTATATATGATTCCGTTCTTTTAAAATATTCTGTTACGGCATGCTTATTAAATGTTTTAAATTCAGCTCTTTTCTTGAAAATACATCAGCATGTCTAAATCAATTGCAAACCTCTTTAATATTCTGAATTTGATTATCACGTGTATTTGAAGCTTTATTGTAGAATTTGTACATTTCATGCTTTAAACGTTCATGAAAAATATCTATTGAAGAAGTCATGTGACGAATGTTTTATAAGATAAACGGTACTAAGTACCACCCTATATGATGGTTGAAATCCTTCGGGATTCAACAGTACATGCCCGGTAGAAGGATCTAATCCCCCAGGCAAATGAGATATCTCCATCGACAGTATTGGCAGTAAAATGGGAGTCTGGTTCGAAACAGATTCCGCCTAATAAAAGAGAAAAGATGACAAGTGATTTTGAAAATAGAAGTAGGTATTATCCCTATTCTATTTCGCGTGTTTATATGCTTTTAAATTGCATATGCTCTATTTGAAGAAAATGTGTATTTAGCTTGAATATTTTAATTGTTCAAAGCCATTGTTTTAAGAATGCATATACTCTGTGTTCTAAAATGTACAAGCAATTGGTAGTGAGTATTTCATAAACCCTCATGTGCTAAAACCACTACCAGTTGAAAAACCCCATGACGAATGCAGGAATTACTCACAAGCTTTGATTAGCTTACCCGGATTTTATCCGCCCCCCCCCCTTTCAGGTGACTAAGGACAGATCGATTTTTGAAGACTATAAGGAGAAACCTAGCTTTTGGGAAGATTTGCTAGAGGAGTTCTTTTGGGGAAAAATCACATGAACTCTGATTAATATGTTTTGTATTAGCTGATAATTTAAGGACGTGTATTAAGCCCTACGGGGCAGTTGAATTAAGATTTTAATTATGAAGTCCTTTAAGTTTTAGTTATGCTCTGATTTTATATGAATGTGTGAACATGTGTACCATTGAGAATAGCGGCAGTATCGGACGGATGTGCAAATTTAAAAAAAAAAAAAAAAAAGATTTTCACGCTTCCGCAACCACATGAAGCACATCTATTCGATACCGCTACCTATGCGAGCCTTGTCTCGGGGCCTTCGGGTCTCGGGGCGGCGATCGCGATCCGGTAATCCGCGTAGGGTGGGTTTCGGGCCGTGACACAGTTGCTCTAACAACTTAAGCTGTTAGAGAATGTGCCAATAATGTATATCAAATTTTCAACACTACTCTTTTTCCTTCTCGAGTAGGTTAATAACTCCTTTATACCTACAACTTGTTTTTCATTGTCCTTGTCTTGTTTACTACATGAAGCTTCACACTGAGGTACTAGTTGAGGAATTAAAGAAGGTGGCAAGGAAGACAACTCTTTACTACATGCCTCCCCTTTAAGAGCAGTCTTTGAATTTGAAAAGTAAGGTGTAGTTTTAAAAAATGTGAAATCTATGGTAACCCCTAAATGAACCAAGAATATGAACAAAACAAATACAAACAAGAGGAAATAAGAAACACCAAAGATGAAACTCCCAAAACCTCAAGTGGAGATTTAAACTCCAACACATGAGAAGGCATTCGATTAATGAGATAGGCTATTGTAAGCTATGAAGCATGGACACTATATTCTGGTTCACGTGTCCGTGTCGGACATCAACACTCTTAGACATTTCCTTGACACGTGTCGGATACTCAAAAAAGAGTGTTTAATTTTTTTCTTCTGAATTTCAGACATATTATGGACACATTTTCTTCTCTCTCTATTTTTTCCTCTTTTTCTTCTTAGATTTTTTTTTTTTTTTGGTTATACACATACATATATTCTATGTAATAGTCTATGACACACAGACACTCTATTTTGGCTCATGTGTCCATATCGGATAACGATACTTTAGGACACTTCCCGAACACGTGTCGGATTGTTGAATCATGGATGTTGATGATTAAATGAATAAGTTCTTTTATTTTTATTTAATGGCCTTGTTATTTTAATATCTTCATAATATTTTTGTGATTTGTGTATTTTTTACTGATTTTAATTACAATAACGTTAGATTTTTATTATATGGTCATATAAAAATATAAAATATATATATATATATATATATATATTCAACATGTCCTTGACTTGTTCGTGTCTTACTTTTTGAGAAATAACGTGTCTACGTATCCATGTCGTGTCGTATCCGTGTCCCGTGTCCGTATCCATGTTTCTTAGATAATACTTAGTAAATTTATTTTGTAACTTGAATTATGAATGTTGGCGATTAAATGAAGAAGTTCTTGAATTCTTATTCCATGAATTTATTATATTAATATCTTAATAATATTTTTGTAATTTGTGTGTTGTTATGCCAATTGTAATTCAAATAACGTTAGATTTTTATTATATGGTCATATAAAAAATATAATTTTTTTTATCGTGTCCTACTTTTTTAAGAAATGACATGTTAGCGTGTCTGTGTCATGTCGTATCCATGTCCCATGTCCATATCCATACTTCTTAGGCTGTAAGAAGAACATCCCGTAGCAACTTCGAGCAAATGATGATTCTTGCACTTGGCTACCCCATTTTGTTGTGCAGTACCAACACAAATAGTTTGATGAACAATGCCATGCGCATTCATATACAAATTAAAGGCACCATTGATATATATATATATATTCTCTTTCATTATCAGACCAAAGAATCCTAACTTTGATATCAAGTTGGGTAGAAACCACACTGTGAAAATTCTTAAAACATGTGAAAACTTCATTTTTTTCATGCAACAAGAACACCCACAAAACATGAGAACAATCGTCAATTAGTGTAGTTAAAGGTGAAAAGCGCCCTTAAGGTGGTAAGGTCTCACATTGTCCAAAAAGGGAGGCAACAAAAACCACTAACTTGAGTGAAGCAAGGCGTTAACTAATAAAAATAATCAAAAAAATATATGACACTTTAAAAGTTAATTCGTTCTGAGTTAAATAATATCTTGTCATTATAATAATTACATGCAACACTAAAAGGTTTAATCTAAAAATTAGATACGATGTATTTAAGTGATATAACCATTTTAAGCTTTAATGCTTTTTTAAAAAAAAATTAATATTCAAAGTTTTTTTTTAATCTAAGTCTTATATAGAAGAAATTTTTATGAACTTGCTAGTCCTAATAATATAGGAGACATGATGGGGCTAATCTCGTAGACATCTAAATTAATTTTAAAAAATCAAGCTTATGTAGGGAAGACTTCCCATATAGGTGATCGATTTAGTTAATGGAAGGAAGATAGTTTGCTGGTTATAGGAGATGAAATGTCAATCCTTACCTGAAATTTTTTACGTGTTGAAAGTGTTATTCTCACCAAAACTTTGCATTTTTGGCAACATCTCAAATAATTTGAATGTTTATTAGGCCAATTTTATGTTAATATTTGATAATAATACTTATATTAATATAATAGATTGGACAGAAGTAAATAATACTTTTGGACTATAACTATGTTCTTCTATAGGATATGTATCTTACAAAATTGTTAAATAAGTGCATAAAACACTATAAACATAAGGATACACAAGTAAAATACGTTATAATTAAAAAAGCCATCGCCTGGTCACCTCTTGTCTTGCTTGAGCCGATCACTTCTTTGAAGACGCAGGACCTGGGACATATTAAGGCGATAAGAGTGAGAATTTCCTTGCCCAATCACCTAAGTGATGAGGCTATTGCCTTTGACAACACTGTCGTCAATAAATGTAACAAACCATCTATAACCAGACAAAGTAGTAATATGAGAAAGACTTCGTACATCAAAATGTACAATACTAAAAGGTAAAGTACTTTTATTCAAACTAGAATAAAATGAAACACAACGATGTCTTGCAAGTTCACACACTTCACCCCGTGAAATAAAGAAAAACATCTCCCTCAGGAGCACACGCCGTCACTCTCCCCCTGTAGCAGTCTATACTCGTCCAAAAGTAAATAACCAATCTATCCTCAACGTAATATCAAAACTAGACATTTCAAGTAGAAAGAAATCAAAAGAAAGAATGCGGGCAGCTATCTCTATCGAGCAATCTCTACAGATCCTCGTTAGGGTCACTCAACCCCCCCAACTGGTGTGTCACATGCAATGATAAATCTAACCGATCTATTTCTAACCCTAAGCAACAAGTGTAGTATGATATGACGTACTTGTTTAATCAACACTCATATAACTTACATCAACTATCTTTACCCTTTGGTTACGCTAAACAATTAATACCGAGTTCTAACACAGTCCTTCACAAGTAAAAATTTATTTAAACAATACAATATACACATACTCTAGTCATGCTAGTGTTCAACTAGCCTACCAATACTCAACCCTAAGTGAATGCCATCCAAAAATAATATATCTTTCCACAAAAGAGTTTAACACAAGAATATTTCTATATCCACTATCTAGTCCGTACACAAAATTAATTCTCCACGAGTCTAAATTCTTATTTTAGCATTCTTGGGTCTTATGTGTCTTTTTATTTATGGTTTTCTACCTCATTGACATTTGTTCATTTAAGGTTTTATAATTCTTTCATTATTCCTTACTTTTATAGCTAGATGGTAACCCTTCATGGATCACAACTCCTTTTGTTACTGGCTGATGGGGCGCCATCCATTAACTGTAACGCAAGACTTGAGACCAATCCAGTCTGTACAAATATCATAGTCATAGTATTATAATCCATGAACATCGGGTACTAACCTAGCGTACATACACATATATATATAATAACACAACCAACCAGGTAAATAACTAGGTCCACGGTCTATCTCATAAATAACTAGACATACCGCCTACCTGTATAGATAACTAAGTGCAAAACCTATACCTCAAATAACTAGGCATACGGCCTATCCCATAAAACATGCAGTCTATCGCATAGACGTGAGTTTCTAATCTTAGTCAACCTATTTTATCAAAAAATCACCTACTTTCAGCCAATCAGGAAAATCGAGTATAGTTCATACTCGTGCACACCAATGCAACGACGTGCACATAAAACATACCACCCAAGCTAGTCTAAATAACTTAAGGTCTAAACTTTCTCCCACTGTCCCTAGGTATTCGAACTTAGGCTCTGATACCACGTTGGCATGCCCTGAATTCCCTCGAACCCGAGGCGCGAGTGTAACGAAACCAAAAGAAAATAAAATAATAAAGAAATAAAGAACAATCACATGCATTCCAAACACTACCCAATTCCTGTTCTGATACAATCCATAAGGCCTTGCCTGTTGTCTCATAACGTACAAATAAGCATGAAATAGTCTAGGGCTTATGCCCTTGTACAACATCAAAAATGTGCCCCAAGGGCCAAATACGCTTCTAAATTATTTTCCCTTCTTTTTGTCGAGATCTCATCAAATCTCATATAGCAAGGGCGTCATCTGTAATATGTTATCCCACGAATAGGTCAGCTCAACTGCTGGTATAATATAATGCTAATGCAAGAAATAAAATTAAGGTGTGGCATGTGCAAGTGTACATTTATATCTACATGTCATTCAATATCATCATACAATACACTGACAAGATTCAGAACACATTCATAAAAACTCTCTATGAGCTAGCTAACTTCCAACATACTTTCTCAATTGATCTAGGTATCAAATAATTAAAAAAAAAAAAAAATACCAAACAAGGTTTAACAGTGATATAAAACAAGCCAAAAAACAACCACAGAACCAAAAAAAAATACCAACCGAGCACCAAAGTGCCTAATAGCAACCAAACAAGATCAACAAATGCCAAACAGAGCCCAAATGCATCAGTGCATCCAAAATTGATACTTGAATGCATGAGCAAGACCCAAAAGCAAAC
Organism: Nyssa sinensis; assembly: GCA_008638375.1. NCBI lineage: Eukaryota > Viridiplantae > Streptophyta > Magnoliopsida > Cornales > Nyssaceae > Nyssa > Nyssa sinensis. The sequence continues at coordinate 28,720,083 of CM018043.1, read as the reverse complement.
AGCCGACCAAGAAAAAACATCATCCGAGCCTATCAACAAGCTCTAGCTTGGCTGTTACCTCTTCCACCTCCACATATAGGATGTTGAGGGTTCAAGTCCCCTTAGGGGCAAAGTGTGTGTGATCGATTTACCTATCAAAAAAAAGAAAAATCAGCTGAAGCTCTCAATCAGCCCCTTTTTGAACACAAACCATTCAAATGGCGATGCGTCACTCAAAATGTCAACCCCTAAGGCCTAGATGCACCTTATGCATGGGATTGAGGCATCAAAACTGATCAAAACATTTTAAAACAACATATAAAAAAAATACCTTGAATATTTCCAAAAAATATTTTCAAATAAAAAGTTGCATCAAATGGCCTCAAATTTTTTTGGAAAAATCAACATTATGATCAAATAGTCTCCTCAAACCAACCCTGAAATGTTTTTTGGTCAGCCCCTTTTCAAACACAAACCATTCATCCGAACAATGACGTCAGTGTGTTGTTGGCCCCCTTTTTTATTCTAATCTTCCCTATTGTTTTTCAAAGAGTTCTTGGCTTCAATCGTGTTATGATGCTAAGTTGAAATATACTATTTGTATGATTTTTAGGTTTGTAAGAAAAGAAGAAAGAAGAGAGGAGAGTATATTTAAGACTAAGAGGGTATAACAATATGTAATCCCTACACCTCTCTATATTTATTATTTTATTTTAGTGTGATAAAATTACAATAATGCCATTATTTACCTATTTCTAATATCCTAACTTGTATAGCTTTTCTGTAGGAGTATAAGAACATGTCCTTGTTATGATAGTTTAGTCCTGTAGTCTGTGTCTTTGAGAAAGTAACTTGACGTAAACTAAGAGGTCTATGTGATGCATTTTGTCGGAAGGTTCTAACAATATCAAGTGTGCTTAACTATATTTTTTCTATTGGTTCCATTCTGTAACATGTTAGACTAAATGCTTGTCCGACAATTCTGACACCAATGTTCTAATGGCGTGTCAATTGTTTGATACCAATTTGAGGATCGACTTTTGTGATAATACTTCTATTTAATGCTGTGTTTCATTTTACTTTCATATTTGATCTTTATAATTGATATATCTTTGGTGGCACTATTTGTGGGACAGCAATCAACAGTAACCAACTCACACAGTAGTGAAAAGATTATAATTTTATTCTCCTTTTCTGATTCTAAATTTGATCGTTATTTTACAGAAAGAACTTGCTCAAGTTACATGTGAATGTGAACGACACATTGGAACACAATCTGGTGGAATGGACCAGCTAGGTTATACACATCTTGCTTTATAATCATGAATTTCATTATATCTTCCTGAATTATGGTGCTGGACTCTTGGCAGAGGACATTTTACAAACATGCTGATAGACCATCTTAATAGACATATAAAAAAATGTCTAGAAAAACATAGCGTTAATAATTTTAGACACGTACAACTTAGTCGAAGTAGTATTGTGGAAAATTGGACATGCGAGGGATAACATTGCTAGATATATAACCGTTGGGGAGCACCCTTTACTTTTTGGGGAGGATATTTATTTTTAAAATTTAATGCATGATTATATGCAACTTGGTTATAAAGCAGTTTTTAGAAACACTATTAGAAAAGATTGTATGAAAAGATTTAATTAATGATCTTTCTTCTTTTAATATATTTATTTCTTGCACATCTGATTTATGAAGTGGTAGGAATAATGGAAGTTGTTGTTGTGTGACTGCACGTTATATTGACAATAATTAAATTTAAATAAAATAATTATTGCATTCCGTAGCATAGATCCTCCTCGTAATGTTAGTAATATATTTAATTGTATTATGAATGTCTTTAGAGAATATGGAGTTAAAAGATAAAAATTTTAGCATTACTTTTGATAACGCTATTATTAATACTCCTTCTATCGATATGTTTAAACGTATTTTACGTTCACCATTTGATAGTATTTTTTTTCATGGTAGATGTGTTTGTCACATAATTAATTTAATGGTGCAAGATAACTTGAAATTCATTGATGTCCAAGTAGCAAAAATTAGAACAACAATTTTTTGGATTTTTAATTCAAATTTTAGAGTTCATGATTTTAAAAATTTACGTAGAAGTTGTAATTAAAAACCAAAAAAATTTAAAGCAGATGATATCTCATGATCGAGTCTTGTGAGAAATATAATCAAGTAATTACTGATTTTTAGCATGAGAATCACATTTTAAATACTTTAGATTAGGTCTTAGTTTTTATATTTAAACTATTTCTAGAAATTTTTTATATTGCAACAAATAATTGAGTGCAGGTACGAGGCCATTCCTTATCTGTGCACGGACTGACTCTCAGGATCATTGACAATAATGACAAGAAAAAAGAAAAAAAAAAAGTAACTGTGCTAGTGTTCTGAATGACTCTTTGGCTCGACATTAATGACATAAAAAGATAGCAAAACTGCTGCACTAGTTAATTAGTGGCTATATTAGTTGAACAAGGGGCATTATTACTGAACGAGTGAATTTCTGGTAGAGGGTAAACATTTTTTCCCCCTTAAATGTTACGAAGACTCCTAACATAGAAGCACAATTCATTCATTCTGGTTTCCTAGTTAAAAAAGAATGAAGATGATCAACAAAACCATTTTGTTCTTTAAGATCCTTTCCACTACCATAACAAAATAATGTCAAAGATTAAGTCCATATATCTACCCCTAGCACACACCTTGCATTCAACAAATTTGTGTTGCATCTAATGTTATGTATGTTATGACTTTTTTAATTTTCCATTTTAGCTGTCTGGATTGGAGTTGGAAGAAGTTGTAGAAATAATGGCGCTTTTGGGGCAAGGCTGGATGGGGGTGGTTGTGCAGTAGCTTTGGTGAAAGAGAATATTGTCCCACAGTTGTTATCCTTTTAACTCCAAGGTTAGTAAACATCTGAATCATCATTGGCGGAAACTTGTTCTTGTCAATAGGTAAAATAACATGGGTTAATTGGTTGTATCAGGATTCAGGAACAATTTTATCAATCGAGGATTGACAAAGCAAGTGATCCTGGCCTCTACATTTTTGCTTCGAAGCCATCCAGTGGTGCTGCTATTTTAAAATTTTAAAAACCAAAGCAAGTGAAGGAAATAATGCCTTGTCCAATTTCATTTGTGAATAGTTAGCTCACTTCATTTTTGTATTGTTAATAGGAAAACCAGCGTGACAAGCAGTGTTCTTCCTCCCGGTGTTGCACCTATCCACCTCTTCAACAAATACATTGTAATTAAGAATTTTGTTTTTCATACTTTATTAAGTGATTAACTTGATATTTCATGTGCATCACTAGGAAGTAGGAACTCGACTCACGGGTGCCCTTCTCTATAGCTGACAATTTACTAGTGTTAGGCTAGATAGTAACATACATGGAAATTAAGTTGAGAAATGCTAAGCACACTTGTAGTGCAAGTGAACTTAACACTCCTCATAAAAAAGTTTAGATAAACTTCATAATTTTAAGTTTAGATATTGAAACCATCCATGTGGCTCCCCTGTCTCTAACTTTACTAATTAATTAATGCACAGTTTCATAATTGCAGAGGTAGGTCCATTTAGCTCCCCATCTATGGAGCATGAAAAGAACTCCCCCTTAAAACTTCAAGATTTTTCTGTCGGGCAGCTTTGGTGACCGGTGAGGATATATATAGGTGTGTGTGTGTGTGTGTGGATTCAAGGTGATTCATAAAAAACTATAATAATAGGAAATAGATTCTACATTTGGCTACATGGAGAGTGGTTTATTGGGCCTACCAATAAAACATTTTTCTTCATCACAAAAAGAAATATTTAAAAGAATTTTTCAAAGATGTGACAGCTTAGTTATCAAATGTGGTAACAATTTTATTTTTGTTGTTCATATATATATATATATCATTTGAGAAGTTTTTTAGGGGCGCAAACTTGTTTTTGGTGATAGTGTTTTTGGTGCAAGGACTTTGAAAAATGAACATTTATACTTTTTAGTATCATTTGGATAAAATCTCAATTTTAAATATTATTTTTATTTTAGAGAAAATTTAAAATTTAACTAAATTGGTAACATCTGATGTCTTGTCTTATCAAATATGTAATTCGTCGAGTAAAATTATATAAAATAAAAAAATTTCTTTTAAAAAATAATATACATTCGTCGAGTAAAATTGTATATATATATATATATATATATATATATATCTAGAGAGAGACATTTATACACACAATATCCATTTGATTAACATTTAATTTAATTTTTAGAATAATTTTGACAAATTGATTTAAAAATTAAAATTAATTAGTTTTTACTAAATTAAAAAATATGTTTTGACTTACTAAAAAGATTTTATCTAACCAGACCTTTCATAGTCAAAACTAGCAGCCCTGGAGTTAAATGGCTTGTGTCGGTGGAGATTGCCGCTTATTGCTTTTAGAAAAATAAATAAATTAAATAGCAACTGAAATTTACAATTAGAAGATAAAAGTTTGTTAAAAAAACAGCACTTTCCCGGTTGTCCCCACGGGGCCCAAAGCCCTTGTGCCCTCATCCACACGTGTCCCTTTCTCCCTCTAAAACACACACACACACACACATTCTCTCTCTCTCTCTCTCTGATTCGATTGAAATCTTAAATAGCCCCCATTGTCCGATGCTCTTCTGATCCTGTCTTCAGTGGATCTAGCTCCAGGGCCTCTTCGCTTTCGCTCAAAGGTATTCTTTTTTCTATTATAACATGTATACACAAAATAGATCTCAATACACACACACACACATATGTGTGTGTATGTGTATTCTTTATTAAAATGCATTGTAAACTTTCGATTCTGATTAGGGTGGTGTGATTCTTTTACTTCTTTTTGCTACAATTTGTAGATTTGATTTCAATTTTGGTTTGCTTTAATTTCTCTTTTTGCCACTATTTGATTAACTTTGTTATGCCTCTACTTTGTTCCTTGCTGCCTGCCCAAGTGTTTTCTGATTCTCTGTAATTGTTTTTAAGCTCGCATTGTTAACTCAAGTTTGTCCTTTAATTTGTTCATTCTACATAAGACCTGTTTTTTTTTAATTGCCAACTTTAGTTGCAGTTGTCAAGAAAAAAAAAACTTTAGTTGCGCTTCTATATACTCTGTTGAATTCAATGAGCATGTATATGCGTGTGTATATATATAAATATTAATGAATTTGAATTTTTATATATTTAAATGTTTAAATGTTTTTACCAATACCTGAATATGTTTTATAATGGATTCAGGGTTTTGTCCTTAGTTTGACTTATGATTGGAAGATTGGTTTGAAGGAGGCTTTGACTGGATGAGGGAGCAAAGAAGATTTTCGGCCTTCTTAGTTCTGTAATAAAAGTTGAAATCTAATTATTGAAGTAGTTTTACTTCTATTCGTGAGCAAAATGGAGGCTGTTGAGAAATTAGAACTTTTTTATTATTAGTCTTTGCCTCAAAATTTTATATGATCTTGTCAAGAGGCAATTTGGGTTATGGGTTGACGGCAAAGATTTGAATTTCAGGTAATTTGTGGGGAAAACTTTAGGCTTTGTGGACTTGAAGTTTAATGAGAGAAGAAGCTAACAGATAGATGTTTAAATGGATCACATAACTCCGACAGAAAGAGATTTTTCTGTTGATCTTGAGAGTGGTAGAACTAGTGATGAAGTGGAGAGCACGGACCCTGTTTTGAGTGCCAAACTAGCAAAAACGTTTTTTGCCAAGGTCTGCAGTGGTTTAATGGGTGTTGATGGATCAGTCAAGGGTGAAAAAGGGGTGAGTTTGATCAGCAGCATGTCAAATGGCAGCAAAGTTTCTCAGGAGAATGTAAAGTTGTTGAGAGACAAGAAGGTGGAGCGAGAAGAGGCTGTGGATATTGCAGAGAAGAAAAAGGGGAATGAGAATCGTAAAACGATAAGTCCTAAAAAGCCTCCAAAACCTCCTCGACCTCCCAGAGGTCCATCATTGGACTCTGCTGACCAGAAGCTAATCAAAGAGATCTCAGAACTTGTCATGATAAAATGTGCAAGGATTGAGCGAATGAAGGCTTTGAAGAAGATGAAAGCTGTGAAAGCATCATCATCAAATGGCAACTTATTTGCCATGCTGTTCACCATACTCTTCTGTCTTGTGATAATCTTTCAAGGTAATATTTATGATTTGAGCATGAATTTGACTTGCATTGATTAAGTATTCTGTTATCATTCACCTCATCTTTGGTGGGGGATAGTTAAGCTTGTCCAAATAGGTCTTTTCTCCTTGCTTCAGAATAAATCGGTCACTGCAATAGTGGAACCAACTCTTTGTCATTTGAAACCATTTGACGTTGAACTTTCAATATGGAATGTAAAAATTATTTACTTTTTTCTTTTTCTGAATCACCCTTTGGAAATTGTTGTTTCAATGCATCTATTTTTGCTTATTTTCTGGATCTTCCAATGCGGAATGCTGCATGCTAATTGTCTATTGACTAGGACCATTCTGGCTGCTTATATCAAACAATAGCCTTCTTATGGATGACATATGCGTGAAGTATGTTTCACATGGATCTGTTGATCCGCATATCCCAGTCTTATGCTGATTACTTAATTTTTTTTGTTAACGAAGCTTTATGTATCAAGCCCACTTGTTTTTAAGTTTGAATAAGTATTAGGTCAGGAGGATGGATGGTGTCGTGTATACAATTGCCTTTTGTGATTTATCCTTCATTTAACTGTTTTGTTAGTTCCTGTTACAAAGATGCTTAAATTCAATAGATATTTGTGATCTTGATCTTGCATTTCTCATTAGCCCTTTTTTTTTTTTCATTCAATTGTTTCAATTTCATTCCATTTATTTCTTTAATTATTTTTCATGTTTCCTGTATTCGTTTCGCAACTCAATAAGCCTTAATCCCAACTAGTTGAGGTTAGCATGCTTCCTCTATTTGTTTAAAGACACTATGCTTATTTTTTCCTGTTCTCTTATGCTTCATCTGATTGCTGAGAAGATAACAAGTAATTTTTTATCTTGATCTTCATCAATTGGGATAGGTGTTGTCACAAGTCTCTGACTCCCTGTTTCTTATTTGGAATCAAGGGGAAATTTAGTCTATTTATTCTAGTTGGGAGTGCCTCCATGGGAAATTAGAAATTCATTGATGTGATACTTGTGCACTGGGACAATGTTTCATATGCTGCTTTCAACAATAAGTTTCTAAAATTGTTTGGTCAGATTTTAGCTCTCATTCTCTTCTTGCTTTAAATCTTACCAGAAAATAGAACCCCCACCCCCCCCCCCCCCCCCCCCCAAAAAAGAAAAAAAAAAAAAAAAAAGAGAAGAAAAAAAAACTGATCATTAGCTTCGCATTATGTTTGCAGGCATGTCCTCCAGAAGGTCACCAATAAGTTTCCAGGGTTCCCCGGATTTGGGTCGAGGAACTGAAGGTGGTTTCATTTCGCTTCGTTACCACTGGTTTCCATTAACCAATGCTGGTATACCTGCTTTTGGGTCTCCCAAGTATGTCTCTTCTCTCTCTCTCTCTCTCTCTCTCTCTCTCTCTCTCTCTCTCTCTCTCTCTCTCCCCTGCAGACTGGATATGTTACCATTCATATTTGTTAGGAGTTAGCTCTCTGTTATATTGTGCAATTTTTTTTATTGGAAAATAAATTGTTGATGACAATATATCCCTGCGATGGTTTAGTAAATCAATTCTTTCTTCTGCATGTACTTCGTAGTTTATTGGAGCAGGTTTCTGGTTGAGTCCCTGAGATAAAGTGAGCAGAGGTGCAGGATGAAATAGAGTATACCTGGAAAAAAGAAATGAAGAACACATTTCAAAGGTGCCACATCCATTCTTGAGTTGCAGTTTCTTTTATACGGGTCTACTGCCTTCTTATCCCAATGTCTGCAACTTTATATATCCCCTTTACGCTTTCAATATTCTGCAGTGAGTTGATAACCATACAAGCGTTGCACAGTTTTTTCTGTGGACCATGTCATATACATACTGAAGTTTCCTGCTCTGCAACTAGCCATCCCAAATTATGTTTGGGGCGGATATTTTATAAAACTTGTGTGGGAGGTTTTTCCTCCAACTGTCTCGTCACACTAGAAGAGAAGCACCAATTTCTGCACACTGTTGTTATCAGAACATGAATGTTGAATTATATAGTTCTGTTTATTCGTTTTTATAAGAAATGAGTTTTATTGAATCGATTGGAGCTGATTTTGTTTTTCAATGAATTGTAAGATGTATAAACTTTTGTGTCTTAGATGCCGGGGAAGTGTGATTGGCAACTGGACTGTAGGAAGATCACATACCCCAAAGTAGCTATATATTTGGTTGGGGTCAGGCTTGAGAATTCTTAGGCTTTCTTCAGGTTTTGATTAAGCTGTGGGAGGTTTGTATTTGACATGTTATTATGCTGAAGACCTGGATATATAATCAATGCCTGTCTTGCCTTGCCTCCATCCTTGAGGAGTTTGTGTGCTGCTAATGTTTGATTAAATTTTATGCTCTTCACAAACCACTGCTGCATGGGCAATTCGCATGCAGATCCGTAAACCTAGCAGCAGCAGCGGCGGCAGCAGATCTTGAAAGTGCTTTTTGTTATTAGAAGCAAGATCCGAATCTATTGGATCGCTTATCCTTCTTTTGATCTGTTCAGCAACTTGTTCGAGGATAAATCAATTGTTTAAGCCTTGGCCTCATTTATTTACAATTTATCCTCAAATTACTGTAACTATCTCTATCAATTGAAGGTCGAGATGATTGATTCCAGGAATTTTTACTTTATGACATTTCTTTATTTATTTCATGTATGTTTTTTCCCCTCCTTGAAAACAATTGACACTTTGATGACTGCAAGGGGCAACAGAAAAGGTAATTGTGTAGTTTGTCTTGCCCTGTTCCATTAGTTAGATTTTGGGTTTCAATGCCATTGTAGCACAAAGATCCAATACACCCATCCATTAATACAAGAAGGTAGCAGCATGTCACGATCTGTTTGTCTGCTGGAAGGTTACGCCAATGGACGCCACGCAGACACTACATGAGCGCTTACTGGACGATCACTTTTGTTTGCATAGCAAGTCTGCATGGATTTTCTAGAACACTCTTGGAGCCACGCAAACACCACATGAGCGCTTACTGGACGACCACTTTTGTCTGCATAGCAAGCTTGCATGGATTCTCTGGAATATTCTTGGAGTCGTAGACTTGTGAAGAACCATGTACATCTAATTTTGTATAGAGTATTCTAGAATGTTATAGATACTTGATGATTCTAGAATGATTTCTTAAGAAGGTGGGAACATTCTAGACTCTTTTTATAGCCCTTAGATCAAAGTAATCCTAACCATCCATTGTAAGGCCGAGAGCCTATAAAAGGGGGAGTGGTCTCATTTACCATTCATTCAATCAAGTGTAAGCAATCTTCTTTTGAGAATACAAGTTTCTTTCTCTCTAGCTTTCTTATTCCCTAGACACCATCTTCTCTAGCCACTACTCTAGGTGCGCTAGTTAGATAGGCTGACTTAGCACCACAAGCCCAATTGTAAGTTGCCAAGTGCCGCACGAGTGCTTAGAATATTAAGTTTGTGACAGTTGGTATCAGAGCCTAGATTGTGAACATGTCGCAATATAAGCAGCGAAGGACATTATGTCAACTTCAGATACAATTCACGAGGAGGAGCAAACCCAAGTCCAAGAGCGTGGTCGAGGTGCGCATCGCAACCTTGCCCAAGAGAAGCAACGGACCAAGTCTAAGGACACTTCTAAGGACATGATGGTTAGCTTGGAGTCGCGGGTGGCTAACGTGGAGGCCTTCGTGTCATTATGGGACTCATACTTGGAGGAAGCTGGGCAACATCTCGACGATTTAGAGACAGAATGCGGATAGCTCAACCAAGCTATGAAAGGATCCCTTAACGAGCTAGGCGGTTCCATCAGACTAGAGTTTCGAGCACTACGAGATCAACTCACGGGCGAGCTCATTAACCTATGAGGATACATCGATGAGGAACTCAACACCATTCGTGCTCAAGTAGAAGAAGTGCGATCTGATTGGGCATTATGTAAAAGGGCCATTATTGCAGGCAACATCGCTACCCGAGAGATGCCTAAGGTAGATGTCCCGAAGCCCAAGAGCAACGCTGGCACAAGGATGCTTGGGAGCTTGAAAACTTCATGTGGGGCATAGAACAATACTTCCAAGCTGTTGGTATAACCAACGAACCTTCAAAGGTGCGCACTGCTACTCTATACCTCACTGACACTACCATGCTATGGTGGCGTAGGAGGCATCACGATATAAAGAGGGGCATTTGCACCATTGACACTTGGGAGGATTTCAAAACAGAGATCAAACGGCAATTCTACCTGAAGAATGCTGAAGAGGAAACACGGGGTCGACTTCGCCAACTCAAGCACATGGGCCCCGTCTGAGACTATGTGAAAGAGTTCACAACCTTAGTGCTTGAAATCTCCGATCTATCTGACAAGGACTCTCTCTTTTTCTTTCTAGATGGTCTGCAATCCTAGGCCAAGACGGAATTAAGGCGATGAGGGGTGCAAGATCTTGCCGCAACCATTACGGAGGCTGAGTCATTCATTGACTATACCAGAGAAAACTCCCAACCCAAGAGGGGTAACGCTAGTAAAGGTGGGGGAGGCAAGAGCAATACTACACCACATAACAACAACAAAGAAGCTGGACCGTATAAGCCAGCTAGCGGCAGGGACAAAGGCAAGGGAAACAAGGCCAGGGATCAACCTTCAAAGCCCAAGAGTTCATGCTTCTTGTGTGATGACCCTCCCTGGGTGAGGGATTGCCCTAAGAGAAAGACTCTTAATGCCCTGACGTCTCAATATGAGGAGCAGCAAGAGTAAGAAGATGCCAACATAGGGTCCTTACAAGTCTTAAATGCTATTAAGGCCAAGACGGTATTACCTAAGGGCCAAAGAAAAGGACTTATGTTCGTGGAAGCCAAGATCAACGGGATGCCTACTCATGCTTTGTTGGATACTAGAGCATCCCACAACTTTGTGTCCATGGAAAAAGCCAAGAGACTTGGTCTCAAGGCTAATAAAGAGGGTCGTTCTATTAAGGCAATCAACTCAGCAGCTAAACCTGTCCATGGCATAGCTCGGGATGTACACACCAACATTGGTGAATAGGCTGGCCTGGTTGACTTCTCGGTAATCCTTATGGATGACTTCAAAGTTGTAATCGACATGGAGTTTCTCAATAAGGTCAAAGCTTTTCCACTTCCCTTTGCCAACACAATGTGTATCATGGAGGGTGGGTCAGCATGCATGGTTCCTATAGAGCGTGTTGCCAAGCTAAAAGCTAAGTCACTATCCGCTATGCAATTCAAGAAAGGTGAGACTAGCTACCTAGCCACCCTACGATCTGATGACGATGAGCTAGGGCCCCCTCAACAAGAACTACCCAAGGCCATTGAAAAAGTGCCTGGTGAATACCTAGATGTCATGCTCAAAGAGCTGCCCAAGAAGTTACCACCTAAGAGGGAGGTGGAGCATAAGATAGAGTTAGAGCCAGGCTCTAAACCTCCAGCTATGGCACCCTACCGCATGGCACCACCTGAATTGGAGGAGCTAAGAAGGCAACTCAAGGATTTGCTTGATGCAGGTTACATCCAACCTTCCAAGGTTCCCTATGGTGCACTAGTATCCTTCCAAAAGAAGAAGGATGGGTCACTACGTATGTGCATCGACTACCGGCCACTAAACAAGGCAACAATCAAGAACAAGTATCCTATAGCATTGATAGTCGACCTCTTTGATCAACTTGTCAAGGCACGATACTTCACCAAGCTAGACTTGCGGTCGGGGTACTATCAAGTAAGGATATCGGAAGGAGATGAGCCCAAGACCACATGTGTCACCAAGTATGGCTTCTACGAGTTCTTAGTCATGCCTTTCGGTCTCACCAATGCACCAACCACATTCTGCACCCTCATGAACAAGCTCTTCCATCCCTACCTTGATCGGTTTGTGGTGGTCTACATGGATGATATAATGGTGTATAGCACCACCCTAGAAGAACATGTGCAGCACTTAAAGAAGGTTTTTCAAGTGCTACGGGAGAACGAGCTTTATGTTAAGCTAGAGAAATGCTCATTTGCCCAAAAGGAGGTCTTATTCCTAGGGCACAAGATCAAGGAATGGAAGCTTATGATGGAGGAAGTAAAGGTGAAGGCCATTCTAGATTGGGAACCACCTACCAAAGTACCCGAGTTACGATCATTCTTGGGCCTTGTCAATTATTACCATCGCTTTATCAAGGGTTACTCCGTACAAGCAGCCCTCTTGACGGATCTACTTAAAAAAAATCGAGTGTGGACATGGTCAGATGCATGTCAAGAAGCCTTTGAAGATCTCAAACGGGCAGTCACCGAAGAGCCTGCCTTTAGCCTACCGGACCATTCCAAGCCCTATGAGGTCCACACGAATGCGTCAGATTTTGCTATTGAAGGCGTTCTTATGCAAGAAGGACACCACCTAGCCTATGAGAGCCAAAAGCTCAATGACACTAAGCGTCGTTACACTGTGCAAGAGAAGGAGATGACGACAGTTATACACTGCTTACGCACATGGAGACATTACTTGTTGGGTACTCAGTTTGTCATCATGACTGACAATGTTGCCACGAGCTATTTTCAGACCCAAAAAAAAGCTAAGTCCAAAGCAAGCTCATTGGCAAGATTTCTTGGTAGAATTTGACTACCGGTTTGAGTATAAGCTTGGAAAAGGGAATGTGGTGGCTGACGCCCTAAGTTGCAAAGCCGAACTTACTACAATTAGTAAGCCCCAAAGCTCCCTACTTGACCACATAAAGGAAGGGTTGCAGCACAACGCCCTAGCCAAGAACCTAATTGGGTTGGCCAATGATGGGAAGACACGAGACTTTTGGCTTAAGGATGACTTACTCTTCACCAAAGGGGACCGACTCTATGTGCCCAAGTGGGGGAGCCTACGCAGGGAGCTAACTAAGGAATGCCATGACACTAAGTGGGCTGGCCACCCGGGAATGAAGCACACTCTAACCTTGCTAAAGGACTCTTACTATTGGCCTCAAATGTGCGATGATGTAGAGACCTATGTGAAGACTTGTCTTGTGTGTCAACAAGACAAGGTGGAGCAATAACACCCTGCCGATCTACTTGAGCCACTACCAGTTCCGGAGAGACTTTGGGAAAGTGTTTCCATGGACTTCATCTCGGCACTACCTAAGTCGGAAGGATGTGGGAGTATCATAGTAGTGGTTGATCGTTTCAGCAAGTACGCCACCTTCATATCTGCTATGGACGATTTTACTGCCGAGGAGACAGCCAAGCTATTCCTAAAGCATATTGTGAACCTTTAGGGAGTTCCATAGAGTATTATCAGTGATCAAGACCCTCGGTTTACAGGACGATTTTAGACAGAACTCTTCAAACTCATAGGGTCAGATTTGAACTTCTTTACTAGCTTTCATCCTCAATCTGATGGCCAAACCGAGCGAATCAACACGCTGTTGGAACTCTACTTACAGTACTACGTTAGTGCCAACCAACGAGATTCGGTCAAACTCCTTGATGTGGTCCAACTTTCTTATAATATGCAACGGAGCGAGGCTACTAATCGGAGTCCATTTGAAGTTGTCATCGGAAGACAACCAATGACGCCTAATGCGATAGCATCTTCCTATGGTGGGAAAGTCCGGTGGCCTATAAATTCGCTAGAACCTAGCAAGAGCAAGCCGACTTGGCACGGGCCTACCTTGATAAGGCGGCAAAGAAAATGAAGAAGTGGGTGGACAAGAAGAGGAGACCAAGGGAGTACAATGTGGGAGACTTGGTCCTTGTCAAGCTTCTACCTCAACAGTTCAAAACACTGAGGAAAGTGCAAAAAGGGTTAGTAAGGCGATATGAGGGACCATTTCCTATCCTACAGCGCGTAGGTAAAGTCTCCTATAAAGTTCATTTTCCACCTAAACTAAAAATCCACTTAGTTTTCCATGTTAGTCTACTGAAGCCATATCATCAAAACATGGAAGACCCAAGTCGTGGAGAATCGAAGCGAGCACCAACCGTCGTAGTGACTTCTTTTGACAAGGAAGTTGATAGCATCTTTGTCGATCGAGTAATACAAAGAAGGGGTGTCCCGAACCACACCGAGTACTTGGTAAAGTGGAAGGACTTGCCAGATAGCGAAGCAAGCTGGGAACATGAAGACTCGCTATGACAATTCGCGGAGCATATCCGATGGTTCAAGGAAGAAGGTGTGACGGGGGCATCGCAAACTTAGGTGGGGGAAAATGTCACAATCCGTCTGTCTGTTGGAAGGTTACGCCACATGAACGCCACGCAGACATCACATGAGCACTTACTGGATGACCACTTTTGTCTACATAGCAAGCCTGTATGGATTCTCTAGAACATTCTTGGAGCCACGTAGACACCACATGAGCGCTTACTGGACGACCACTTTTGTCTGCATAACAAGCCTGCATGGATTCTTTAGAACATTCTTAGAGTCCTAGACTTGTGAAGAACCTTATACATATTTCTAGTTTTGTATAGAGTATTCTAGAATGTTATAGATACTTGAGGATTCTAGAATGATTCCCTAAGAAGGTGGGAACATTCTAGACTCACTCTTATAACCCTTAGATCAAAGTGGTCCTAACCATCCATTGTAAGGCCAAGAGCCTATAAAAGAGGGGAGTGGTCTCATTTACCACTCACTCAATCAAGTGTAAGCAATCTTTTTTTGATAATACAAGTTTCTCTCTCTTTAGTTTTCTTGTTCCCTAACCACCATCTTCTCTAGCCACCACTTTAGATGAGCTAGCTAGATAGGCTGGCTTAGTACCACAAGCCCAATTGTGAGTTGCTAAGTACTGCACGTGTGCTTAGAATATTTAGCCCGTGACAAGCAGCTCCCCTCCTCTTTTGCCTTTATTTCCCAAACAATCTCTTTTATTTGTGGAGATAAGATATTATGATTGTTTATGTCTAATTCTCTTCAAATCTTGTAGTTACTGAAGTGTCATGCACTGAGTTAGGCTAGAAGTGTATAAATGCTTTTCATTTTATTGGAATTTGGTAGGCCAACGTTACAGCTTCCTTGCTCTTAATCTGTTTGTCCCTCAAGTGTCAATGCATGAACCTCATCGCGCGTTAAACACCACTCAGTTATTTTCATGATAATTCATTCTATCATTTTCAAATACCATCGTTACACCATACTCGTTTCTGAGAAGTGCCAACAAAATGGTAGCAGTTAATTTACTGTTTTACTGTAAATGAAAAAGTAAAAATGATAATTACATGAACTAACTACAAGCCATCTGTTTTTTTTTTTTATTTATTTATTTTGTCACTCTATTCTTCAAAACTAGTGAATGACCCCAAAAAAAAAAAATCTATCTCGGGATACATTTCATTTGAATGAGCTTTTACATTTTCATTTTTGCCTTTTGTATTTTCAAAAGCTATTTCACAAAACGTGCTTGCTCATATGATCAAGTTCTTAAAATTGACTTATGTTGATTTTGTGTTTAAAAAACAGAAAAAGAAAAGGAAAAATAGAGCTACAAAATCACTTAATTGTTTGCTAAATATGTTTGCATTTCATCAAGTAGCAGTTTTTTTTTTTTTTTCTACTTCTCGTTTTAACCTTTTTGCCACCGTTTCCCTAAGTTTTTCAATTTAGGAGTTGGGTTTGGTCGTGGTTGGGGTGGGATATGCTATCCAACCTGACAGCGTCGTCAACAACACATTGAAGCTAAATTTCTTTAAAAAAAAAAAATTTATTCCTCCCAAACAGCACAACAGTAAAGTCATGTAATTGAATACACTACAATGAACACTCAAATCTATGTACAAACAAGGGATTGAGAAATGAAACTTAATCCAATAAGAAAGCTACCTTGTCTCTCAATTGTCACCGTACCAGTCGAGTCGCGAACTTGGGCGACACCATCGCAACACATATTTCACCGCAGAGTAATCAGATTTCCGGCGAACAAAAACATAAATACTCCATGAGAGAAAGAGAAGTCATAAGGTACAACCACAGAAGACGAAGAAGAAGCCAAGCATAGCGACCAAAGCTAAGGACTCGAGCACAGTAACAACGGTCCACAAGACGCTGTCGACGATTGAGAAATCGAACCAGCTAAAGCTCGGCGAGGTCCAAGTCCAACCAGTGGTGAAGCAAGAGAAGTCAATTCCAGGCCAACGGAAAATGGAGGATGTTACAGAAAAGTCAAATTCCGGCCACCGGAAAGCTAAATCGTACCACCGACGACACATCTCCTGTCTCTTGCAATCTTACTGGTTGTGTCACGACTCTTCTTTATTTTATTATTTGGAAAGGATTGTTGGAGAATTAGTAGCGGGATATTTTAGGTATGCTGTGGTGGGTACCGGGGGTTTGCTAAGCCCCTATTAAATTTACTTGCTGGACCGGTTCCGCAGAAACCCATCAAACCGGCCAACAATAAAATTATGAGTTATGATGTCAAATTTTTGCTCATTCACCTGTCTATGTAATTTATGTACAGAGATTATGAAATACACAGAGAGGTCAGACGCGCACAACATGTAAGTATGAAATATACAAACAGTGAGACGAGCAAAAATTGACCATAGCGGGTAGTATTTCTCATAAATATTTATTAATATTTTATATATTTAATTTTTAATTAGTTGACACTGATAATATATATATGTGTGTGTGTGTGTGTGTGTAACTTTTAAATTATACATTTATTATTGCATCAATTTCTGTTTTCAAAAGAGTAATTTTGTGCATGAGATTCCTGCTTAAGTAAAATACAAAATACTACTGATAAAATTAAAAAATAGGGGTTACCAAGAGCAGAATTAAAAAATAGGAATTAAGTCACCGTAATTAGGTGTTAAAAAAATGACTTAGTGACAAGAGGGTCTTAACAAATAAGATTTGCAACATCTTTAATATTGATTTTGTTTGAGTATTTTTTTATTATTTGTATTTTTATGTTTTTAGTGAATTTAGATTTTGTAAAAATATAAAAAAAAAATACTTTTTTTTATAAGAACTATTTTCATAACTTTTTTAAAACACTACCAGATTTGTTTGAAATAGTTAAAATTTATAGATATATTCAAATTTCAGAATTTGTATATAACAAAATATTCAATATGGACACTTCATTTATTTTGATGGAACCATAAAAAAAAAAAAAAAAGAAGAAAATTACAGAAAAAGAAATTTGAATGTATAAACTTGAATTTGTGTTGCTTTGATTTAATGAAAAAAAACATAGAGAGACACGTGAGATGCCAAACGGAATGAGTTGTTGTCGTGTTGCCATTCCCTTCCCTTGATAATTATCTGACTTCGTTGTTAAGTTACCATAAGCAGATAAACCTGTCAATTTCAGGTATCTAGATTGCTCTTCAAGATAGTGATCGTCTCCTTTCCCACGCCAACCATTTTCTACTTTGAATGGTCTAAAATGACAGCAATGCCAAGGGTCCCACAACTCATTGGATTTTGCCGCCACATTTAATATCCCGAACTGTTATTTATTTATTTTAGGGGTAGTGCATTCGTGTCAATATATAATTGTTACATTAATATATGATTTATACATATTTTATAGTTATAAATATTCATTGCCCGGGTATGCTACACCGAAACAATGAAGAATTTTTTCTAATATCCCCATATTGGAAAGAAGCAAAGAAAACTTTGGTGCCATATTGTATGATAGTTGTTCTAATATTGGCTCTAAATCAAATAGAATCAATTTTATTATACTCTGGTACTTGTAAGAAATAAAATATCGATAAAAATAATGTCATATATATATATATATATAGTTATTGATGTTGCTAAGTTTTTACTTGAAGACTTCTCATTTTTTGCTACCTATCAAGAATTTGATATCAGATGATTATCGGAAAGGCTCTGGTGAAAGCCACTCAGATGATAAAGTTAGTAAATAAATCAAAGCAGTAATTTAAGAGTAGAATTTAACATAAATTGAAAGCGTATCTTATGAGTTTATTTATAGGTTGTAGATATCCTAAGTTGGGTGGGATTAGGAGTCGTGAGAATAGGGATTTGAAGATATCCTGAAGATAGTAGTTGTCATATTGAACTCTATTTCCTTATTCTGAGGTCGGTAGGATATGGAAGGGCGGTGACAGGTTTTGAACCTATTACCTCTGAACCCTCTATGCCTGGTTGACTTGGATAAAATTACCTTCTCATGATCTGCACCCTGAATACCTCGTTATAGACATGTGTCACGTCCAAGATACGGTTGTCAAATTATGGTATCTCGGTTACTCTCCCCGAGCCTTTGTTCTATGGCATACTCAGAGTTAGGGTTAAGGTTTCTAAGTCGTTATATGCGTGCCCGTCATAAATGCGCCACTCCGTATTCTGAGGAGACATCCGTTGATTTGACATTTACTGCATTAGCCGCTAGTTGTAATTATGAGACCATCATTGCCCTAACCTTTACAGTGGTTCAAAAGCAGAGGCCTCCCATGTCGACACCTATTCGATCTTTATAAAAAGGGGGGGGGGATACATCACTGTTCCCCCTTTCAACACTTTGGCATTCTAAGAACTTCAAAGCATCAAGAGAGAGCATCCGATATCTTTGAATACTTCAAGCCGCGAGAGAGATCTTGGCATTATTTTCAATCAGCAAGAGAGAATTCCAGTGAGGAGATTTTCAGTGCACTAGAGAACACTATTCCTGATCAAGACCACGGTCAGGTTTGGTAAACATTTCTTGAATCTCTTCATCTTTTTTTCTTTTTCTTTTTCATTTTATGCTTTTAGACCATGTTTGCCTCTGAAGCCTAATCAAGCATTGGTCATTCCATCATAGACCTGCAGGAAATAAATAATCAAGTAGAAATAAATTTAGTAACCAGTAGCCCTTTAGAAAATGTAGAAAATAGGCGTGTTGATAATCTAGCCCCCAATTCTGAAGTTAAGATAGTAGAGGCTTTCATAAAGCTTAGGAACGTTGGTGGGAAAACCTTTGGAAAATCCCACAAAATGAAGGAGGGCAAAAGTGCCATGACTCAGAGCATGATAGATGCTTTGAGGGCTGCCTTTGATTTCCTCGCAAATGTGTCCTGTAGGATATCAGGACCCATGGACCGCCCCTACAATGTCCAACAAGGTGAAATCTGTGCTTACCTTGAATGGTTCGAGACAGGGGTTCGGTTTCTCTTCCACCATTTTATTAGGGATTTTTTCAATTGGTTTAAGATTTGCCTAGCTGATCTAAACATAAACAGTTGGAGATAATTGCTAGGATTCATAGTTTTAGGTCATTTGTTGAGATAAACCTCCCTTTGATTAGAAGCAATATAGATTTAGAGTACCTGAGGTCAGAGGGCATGTTCTACATGTCTTTTGATAAGGTGTTCAGACCTCTCTCCTGTGTACCCACTTCCAACAAGACCTGAAAGAAGTGGTATTTTTATGTGAAGGAAGGCTAGGAGTTCAAAGATTTTGAGAACTAAGTTTCAACCTTTCCACATAGGACTGGTATCAAGGGTAAACCCTTTTTTTTTTTTTTTTTTTACGACTTACCCTTGATCTCTTATTTCTGTTATTTAGATCTAACTTGCTTTCTGTTTTATATGCCTATGCAAACAAGAAGGTGTGGAAGATGTCGATCTTCATTCCTAATTTTTAGAAGAAGTATAAGAAGCTTCTTTAGACCAATAACCGCTCCCATAAAGCCATCCTTACCCTAAAAAACTTGATGGAAGCTGGGTTGGTGAAGGATCGTACTGCGGATTTGAAGAAGTCTCTGGTTACCAAATGGGTGCTAGGGAAGAAGAATAAGGTTGGAGAGACTTCGTCCCTTACCGAGCCTCATCCTTTAGAGAATAGAAGAAGAATAATTTTTGACTCCCCCGTGAGAACAATCTCGGAAGAATTGGGGTGCTTCCTAGCTCAGAAGACCCTCCCCCCCGGTGCCTTCCGTACCGAAGAAGAAAATGGGAAGGGCAAGTCTACTGTCACCCCTTCAAAGCCTGAGGATTCCGGCACAACCGCCATGAATAAGGCTTTCAAGGACTCTTGGGCAACTGGCCCAAGCAAGTTTACTGGGCTGAAGCCCTAAAGGATAGCCAAAGATCTTATGGCTATCTATATGAAGGTGAGTTTCTAAATGATCTCAATTTTTTCGGTTATTTTTTTGTATTATATATATCCTTCGTACTGATTTGATCCCTTTTACTTTTTAGGTTGTTCATGGCTTGGCAGCCATCATGGACTATCGTGAGGACACTGAGCAGATTGACACCCTACAAGCAGAGCTCAACAAAACCAGGCTCCAGCTCGGGACTACATAGTCGGCAATGGCTACTGTTGAAGAGAAGCTGAGTGAGGCTGCCAACTCCTACTACATCCTGGAGTCTGGGAGGGATGCCTTGGCTACCGAGTTGGAAGACCTTAAAAAAAGGTTTGTAGACTTCTAGGCTGTTTCTATCAAGAAGATTTAGGACATCGTTGAAGCTGTCAGAGCTAAACTGATGTGGATCTGAATGCGAAAGTCCAGGATTTGGGGGATGAATTGATTGAGCATGGGTACCGAACCTTCAGGAAGAAGCTCCGAAAGATGTATCCTGACTTGGACTTGACTGGGGTGAACGACGTCGTGGTCTCCCAAGTTGAGGTCGATACATTAGATGCTGACGACGAAAAGGAAAAAATAGTTCTAGAACTCCGTCAAGTTGTCCCATCAGAGACTAGTAAGCTAGCAGTAGAGTAGACTTAAGATAATTATTTTTTGTACTTTTCTTTTTTGCTCTTCTACCTTTTTGGCTTTGTAGTTTTTTTCCCTTTTTTAGGCTTCCATATATGAAATTTTGATCCTTCCAAAACTTGTGTCTTGCTTGATACCTTTGTATTTTGTTTGGCTTTAAGATAATTTCTTTGATATCCAGACCAACAGAAAAGCACAAGTTTTTTTTCTAAGGGCCTCAAAGCACTTATTGGACATTTTAGAGGTCTAAATAATGAAATATACAAACCTTCAATACTTATAATAAAATAAGGCTTTTTAGGTGTTCATGTACTGATATACAGAATATACATACCCACAACACTTGTAAATAAGACAAGGTTTTTCGAGAGGTCTGTAGAATGAAAAAATAGACCAGACCCATAACACTTGTAACGAATACAAGGTCTTGAAGGGTTTGTACATTGATTTAATGGACCAGACTTGTAACACTTGTAATGGATACAAGGTTTTTAGGGGTCTGTACATTGATTAACTGGACTAGACCTATAACACTTGTAGTGGATACAAGGTTTTTAGGGGTTTGCATATTGATTAAATGAACCAGACCTGTAACACTTGTAATGGATATAAGGTTTTTAGAGGTTTTCCAAATTAATCCCGCGGATACATATAATTCAGAAAAATATGTGAGTGATTCATACACAGCATCTCTTTCTTTTATCAACGGTTCTACCAATTGATATGTTTCCACAAATAATTGAAATTCAATTTCTTGATCTGTATCTTCCATTTTTGGAAACTTATAAAGTTCTTCCGTCAAACCCTGATCAATGAACCTAAAAAATCCTTCAAATTGTATCTGTACATTGATTTAATGGACTAGACCTGTAACACTTGTAATGGATGCAAGGTTTTTTGAGATCTGTACATTGATTAAATGGACCAAACCTGTAACACTTATAATGGATACAAGGTTTTTAAGGGTCTGTACATTGATTTAAATGGACCAGACCTGTAACACTTGTAATGGATACAAGGTTTTTAGAGGTCTGTACATTGATTTAAATGGACCAAACTTGTAACACTTGTAATGGATACAAGGTTTGTACATTGATTTAAATGAACCAGACCTGTAACACTTGTAATGGATAAAAGGTTTTTAAGGGTCTGTACATTAATTTAAATGGACCAGACCTGTAACACTTGTAATGGATACAAGGTTTGTAGGGGTCTGTACATTGATTTAAATGGACCATACCTGTAACACTTGTAATGGATACAAGGTTTCTAGGGGTTTGGACATTGATTAAATGGAACAGACTTGTAACACTTCTAATGGATACAAGATTTTTAGGGGTCTGTACATTGATTTAAATAGACCAGACCTGTAACACTTGTAATGGATACAAGGTTTTTAGAGGTCTATACATTGATTGCAAGTTTTGAGGTGAATCAAAATTAAGTTGTTATTGATAATATTTGCATAAGTGTTCAATGTTCAAGGCCTGTGTACAGACTTCCCAGTTAAATCGTCCAATCAATAAGTCATAGGTCCGACGATCTTGGTTACTTTGTAGGGCCCTTCTTAGTTAGGGGAGAGCTTCCCATGGTGGGATCTTTAGTGTTTGGGAGCACTCTTCTCAAGATGAGATTCTCGAGTTGGAAATTAACGAGTTTTAACCCCCGATTAAAACATTTATCCATTCTCTGCTGGTAGGCTTCAGTCTTGATCTGAGCTTGCTCGTGCCTTTCTTCCAAAAGGTCTAGATTTTATATGAGTTGTTTGTCATTGGTCTCTTGGTCAAAAAGATATGTTTTAAGGGTTGGCATGCCAATTTCAATAAAAAAAAATGATTGCCTCAGTGCCATAGGCTAGTGAGAATGGTGTTTCGGTAGTTGGAATTCTTTTAGTAGTGTGGTAGGCCCAGAGCACTCTAGGGAGCTCTTCAACCCATCTTCCTTTGGCTTTGTCCAACTTTTTTTTATGGCCTCAAGAATAATACGGTTGGCAACCTCGGCCTGCCGATTAGCCTAAGGATGCCCCGGAGAGGAGAAGTGGTAACTGATGTGCAAGTCTTTACAGAACTTTTCAAATACCTTTTTGATAAATCGCATCCCATTGTTAGAAATAATGACTCAGGGTATACCGAGCCTGCACACAACATTTTTCCAAGTGAAGTTCTTTACTTCAACTTCTGTGATGTGGGTTGGTGGTTCAGCCTCTGCCCATCTAGAGAAGTAGTCAATGGCGACTAAGAGGAATCTCCTGTTTTGAGGGGTTTTTGGTAGTGGTCCTACAATATCTGTTCTCCATTAGGCAAAGGGCCAAAGACTCGTAATAGGGACGAGTTCATGCTAAGGCTGGTGCTGGTAAGAGGCAAAACATTGGCATTTGTCACACTTTCGAACATATTCTTTAGCCTGTTTCAACATATTGGGCCAGTAGTAACCCTAAATCATTGCTTAGTGTGCTATGGTTCTCCTACCGTTATGGTTGTCGCAAATCCCCTCATGTATTTTTGCCAAAACGTAATAGGCCTCTTTTGGAGTTAAGCATCGTAGGAGGGGTTGCGTGTAGGACATTCAGTAAAGTTTTTCTTTAAGAATTGATTAAATACCGTGCTGCCCTAATTCGAATTCTCTTGACATGATTTTTGTCTTCTGGAAGCAACCCTTCCTTTAGGTATTGAATGATGGGAGTCATCCAATTCAGAGATTGTTCTGAAATTTGAAGAGCTTGTATTGTTTCAATACTAAGTTTTGATTGGAAAGAGATCTTTACTGTTGAATCCTCTCTAGCTTGAGATGGGAGGCCATATTTGCTAAAGCGTTTGCCCTAGAGTTCTGATTTCTTTCAACCTTTTGAATAGTGAATTTGCAAAAGGATTGTTTTAGTGATTCCATAAACTCTTAGTATCTGGTCATTCTGCTATCTTTGGTAGAATATTCTCCCAAAACTTGATTGACTACAATTTCAGAGTTAAAAAATGCGTCAAGGTCTAAAGATTGACATTCTAGAGCTAATTTTATCCCAAGGATAAGTGCTTCAAATTCAGCTTCGTTGTTAGAGGCTCTGAATCAAAGGCTAATGGCTTTTTCGGTTATAATTCCCTTAGGAGACTAAAGTATTATACCTACTCTAGAGCCCTTATCTGTAAATGAACCATCAGTCTAAAGTAGCCATCCTAGAGTGTCTACAATCATTTGAGCTTCTGAGTGCTACGTTCTGGTGAACTCAGTTACGAAGTCTGCTAGTGCTTAAGCTTTGATAGCAGTTCATGAAATGTAGGATATGTCAAATTCTCCTAATTTCACTGACCATTTAACTAGTTGTCCCGACACTTTAGGTTTGTGTAGGACTGATTTTAGAGGATAGGATATGGGGATCGCTATAGGATAAGCTTGAAAGTATGGTTTGAGCTTCTGAGCAAATATCACTAAGGCTAAAGCCAATTTTTCAATCTCAGAATATATTGTCTCGGTGTCCAAAAATGCTTTTCTGACATAGAAGATAGGCCTTTGAATTCCTTTGTTTTCCCTGATTAACGTAGAGCTGACCGCCCTTTTTGATACGACTAGTGGTGTGCTGTCTCAAGCAACCAAAAATAAAACCTATACTCCTAAAAATATATGTAGTAATGCAAGTAAGGATCGTTCCTACGGAGAGTATCTAGCCTAGTTTTATGCTACGTGAACAAGGATGTGGGGGTTTGAGTATAACGAAAACAATTTTAAGAAAAATAACTAAGGAACAATTCAAATTAAAGTATCGAATTCAATCAAAAGAACAAGCATTGGTATAAGTCAACATCCACCATCGAAATGTTACAACTGATCATCGATGCAAGTATATATCAATTCACACTTTGAATATTCACCGTTGGAAATATTTTCCTATCTCTCCTTAGTCATAGTTAATTAGAAAACATGCGATCTAATTAACCCTAACTACTAAACAACTCAAGACAAGCGCTAAAGGTTTAATCTAGTAGCAGCCTTAAAAATTAGAGAGATCGATGAAGCTAAACAACACAAGCACAAGCGGTTGTATTTAATTTAGTCGAGCGTTCTTCTTAAGATCTAATAATTTCTGACGCAGCAAATCATTAAATCTTAGTTGGTTCACAAATTAGATGGATCAAACAATTACGAATTTGATATCTAACCTAGCAGTAGATTGCAACGAAAAATAAACTAATAGGCCTTCTAGTAATTAAACAAGACAATCATGAAAATAAGCATAGAAGAACATCCGATACTCAGAGCATAAATTCAACAATAAAAATAAATTAGATCTCACAGTTCTATTGATTCTGAGGCTTCCGTTTCCTTCGACCAATTATAAAAGTTTAGCCATGCAAGGCCATGATGAAAAATTGAAAGAGAAGTTAGAGAAGAGGGGAGAGAGAGGCGTGTGTGTCCAAATATGATGATCTCTCATTTTTTACCTTAAAAATTAGTATTTTAAGCCTAATCAAACTCCTAAGATATTCTAAATATTATCCTAAAATAAAAATATCCAAATCTAACTAATTAAGGGAAATA
>CM018043.1:28679769-28689769 GCA_008638375.1 Nyssa sinensis | reverse complement strand
ATTAACAATATGCGTGACACACCCATGCAAACTTTATGCCACACCCATGTATCATTCACGGATCGCTCTCGTTGGGTCAGAGTACCAATGTCCCGTTCACGGATCACTCCCGTTAGATACTAGGCACCGATGCAATGGCCAATTTTGGGTTTTTCACCACAGGATCTACAACCTCATAATGCATAGCACCAAGTGCTCAACCCACATTATGTTTTCATGGAATCACACTATAACAATATGCTTTGATTTCACCCGCAATAATGCAATCACAATGAAGCATTTTATTAACACATGGAGCATGCTTTAAATAATGCAATGTACTTAAAGCAACTATAACTTTTATATCACAAAACTTTGTCTATATGAACCTAACATGTAATCCAATCAATTTCACATATAAACACATTACATATTCATAAGCTTAACAATTTTTCAAAGATCATAAAATACATAAAGTTCTAACACATGGAATAAATCATAACTCTCAAACCACAAGAGTTTCTCTACATGAACAATAGCTAGAATGCAATGAATCCAACATATAAACAAGTTACATGTTCATCACTTTGACAAATTCTCAAAGATTACAAAATACATAAAGCACCAACACCTTAAATAAATCATAACTTTTCAACTACAAGATTTTGTCTCCATGAACCTAAGCTAGAATACAATAAATTTCACTTAAGTCATGGTTCATGTTTATCACTTTTCCAAATTCCCAAAGAATGCATAAGTACATAAACAACCAACTCTAGGTTTTCAAAGCAACTACATCCTAAGTAACTTTCTAACAACAAATAAATATATAAATCATTCAATCAACTTATAAAACACTCCTAAACTTAATCATATTCCTTACTTAGCAAAATATCATACCTAGAATGGTTTTTCTCAAACTGAGGAAGTTGTGTTTGCTGCATAGGCGAACTGATTGGTGATAATATAGTTCTTGTTGAGAGGAACAACTTCCTAGAAGGAACCTTTGTGAAAATCCAAGCCCAGAAGTGTATTTTGGAAGCTTGAATGTTAGAAAACCTAGGTTTACTCTTCTCCTCTCTCTCCCTGCGCGTATTCTGCTCTTCTCTAGACCAAAATATGATTTTTTTTTTTTTTACTCTAAGGGTTGTATTTATAGTCAAGGGGCAAAGAGGCAAAATGACCTTTTTGCCTTTTATGAATCCGGGTCCCGTTATACTGTAACCCGTCCTGAAATGCCTCAATTCAACATTTTGCTTTAACCAAAGTTATTAAAATTATTTTAAATAAAAATTTTTAAAAAAATAAATTTTCGCCTGTGGCCAAATCCACCCGGGCCACTCAAGATGTCCTTTTGGTCCAATTTCTGAAACTATCTCCGAACATGCTTAAATTTTTACAGGTGGTTTATTTTAATATTCTAAGCATATTTCTCTTCTATGACACACTCAAAATATGCTTCTAAATATAACTTATAGCTAAATGATGCGTATGTAGTGCCCTACCGACAAATAGTGCATGTATAGTGCCTTACCGGCAAAAACGAAAAATTTGTCCTCATTTTTTAAGATCTCTAAAATCCCTCCATCCAGGGTTATACGTCCTCAAATAGGGATCATACTTCCTTTGCAGTTGTTCACGAAAACCGCCTGCCGCATTCACTTGCTCAATGGGCTCCTCTTGAAGAGTTGGGCACATATCAGTTGGATGTCCTACTACAGAAAAAATCCCACAAGCCTTCGTCGTTTGCATATTACCTACAGCTATTTGACGAACAAGAGAAGTTAGACTCGCAATTTGTTGTTCAAGGGAGGTAATATTTACCTCATGAACATGCTTAGATGGAAGGTCAAGCCTAGTGCCAAATTGTTGAGAATTGGGCGCCATATTTGCAATCAAGTTTGTCACGGCCTCGGGAGTTTTATCCACCAAAGCTCCTCCACTAGCAGTATCAATCATGCTCCTATCAATGGGTAAAAGGCCCTCATAGAAATACTAGATAAGTAGCTGCTCACTAATTCGATGATGGGGGCAGCTTGCACATAATTTCTTGAAACGTTCCCAGTATTTGTGTAGGGACTCTCCGTTGTACTATCCTACACCAAAAATTTATTTTTTGAATGTTGGCTACCCTTGAAGCTGGGAAATATTTCTCCAAAAACAACCTCTTCATCTCGTTCCATGTGGTAATACTCCCAGAGGATAGATAATAGAGCCAAATACTTTGAAGAAAACGGAAAAGCTCTTAATTTAATTTGCTCTTCAGTCACCCCCGTGGGTCTCATACTCGTGCATATTACATGAAACTCCTATAGATGCTTGTACGGATCTTCACCTGCAAGGCCATGAAAAGTGGGCAAGAGATGTATTAGTCTAGATTTTAATTCAAAAGTAGTAGTAGCATCTAAAGTAGGGAATGTTATACATAAGGGTTGTTGATTCAAATCAGGGGCGGCAAGCTCTTTCAAAGTTCGAATTCCAGCCACGACTTCCTCATCTTCTAAATCAGAATCTCTAGCAAATAGGGAATCAAGAGCTAGATCATTCTCTTCAGAATTTCTCCAAGCTTCCCTCCTTAACCTGTGCAAAGTTCTCTCTATTTCTGGATCACACTACAAATCACATTGATTAGAAGATCGAGTTACAATCATTAACAATCAAGGAAACTCTAATAAACCATGAAAAACAAATCAGGAAAAATCTAGAGTAATGAAAATAAAATAAAACAAAAAAAATATTCTACGCTATAACCCTTTTTTTTTTTTTGAAAATTTCAAGAGCGAAATAAGGATCACAAGAAGCACAAAAATAATCTAGAATCACTCTCCGGCAACGGTGCCAAAATTTGGTGTCCTGTCGCAGACAAGTAAAAATAAAACCTATACTCCTAAAAATATATGTAGTAGTGCAAGTAAGGATCGTTCCCACGGAGAGTATCTAGCCTAGTTTTATGTTACGTGAATAAGGATGGGGGTTTGAGTATAACGAAAACAATTTTAAGAAAAACAAAACTAAGGAACAATTTAAATTAAAGTATCGAATTCAATCAAAACAACAAGCATTGGTATAAGTCAACATCTACCATCGAAATTTTACAACTGATTATTGATGCAAGTATATATCAATTCACACTTTGAATATTCACCGTTGAAAATATTTTCCTATCTCTTCTTAGTCATAGTTAATTAGAAAACAAGCGATCTAATTAACCTTAACTACTAAACAACCCAAGACAAGTGCTAAAGGTTTAATCTAGTAGCAGCCTTAAGAATTAGAGAGATTGATGAAGCTAAACAACACAAGCACAAGCAGTTGTATTTAATTTAGTCGAGCGTTCTTCCTAAGATCTAATAATTTTTTACGCAACAAATCATTAAATCTTAGTTGCTTAACAAATTAGAGGGATCAAACAATTACGGATTTGATATCTAACCTAGCAGTAGATTGCAACGAATAATAAACTAGTAGGCCTCCTAGTAATTAAACGAGACAATCATGAAAATAAGCACAGAAGAACATCCGATACTCAAAGCATAAATTGAATAATAAAAACAAATTAGATCTCACAGTTCTGTTGATTCTGAGGCTTCCGTTTCCTTCGACCAATTATAAAAGTGTAGCCACGCAGGGCCATGATGAAAACTCAAAGGAGAAGTTAGAGAAGAGAGGAAAGAGAGGCGTGTGTGTCCAAATATGATGATCTCTCCTTTTTTAGATTAAAAATCAGTATTGGAAGCCTAATCAAACTCCTCAAGATATTCTAGATATTATCCTAAAATAAAAATATCCAAATCTAACTAATTAAGGGAAATATTAAAAATAAAATAAAGTCCTAATATAACTAGGAAGTAGTGCTTTCAGCTGAAATTTTCATGCACCATATCTGAAATTTCCAAAAATAAATCGTGTGGACCCGCGCATTAGCATTGCAGGCTAAAAAAGCTCTAGAACGTCGACACTGTAGGTGTAGTAACTTCAATCCCGATTTTGACCTTGATGCAGCCAGAAGCTCTCTAAACTCAAAACATGAAAGTTGTAGAACATTTTCGTTTCTTTTCATATCATCTTGAATCATCACAATCGCAGCTCAGATGAGAGAGTTATACGCAGATTACGAAGTGATGTTGAAACTATCCAGAATCGCCCAATTAGCTTCGTTTTGCATTTAGTGCCTCCATTTGCATCCTAAATCAAAATATACGAATAATGAGTACATTTTAGGCACCAAATAAGTATAAAAGACTAAACATTAAGGGAGAAAAATATGACATTTTGCATTCTCATCAAATTGATACAGAAGTAGTTTTTCTCCTAGCACTGGTTTTAAAAGGAGGTCCGGGGAGGCTAAGTACTATTTGAGTTTTTGGAAAGCTTCTTCACATTCAATGGTCCACTCTAAGGCCTTACTCCTCCTCAAATCTTTAAAGTATGGGAGGTACTGATCCGTTGATTTAGAGATGAACCAATTTAGTGCTACTATCCTTCCATTTAGTCCCTAAATATCTTTCTTAGTTCTGGGAGATTCCAGATCGATTAAAGCTTTGATATAGGTAGGATCTGCCTCAATTCCTCTTTGGGAAACTAGGAAACCCAAAAATTTACCCTTCGTGATATCGAAGGTACATTTTGATGGGTTAAGTTTCATTTTGTGCTTCTTCAAGATGTTGAATGTCTGTGATAAATGTTGGATGTGGTCATCCTTCCAAACACTTTTGATGAGCATATCGTCAATGTAGACTTCCATTGTATCCCTAATCCAAACGGCAAACATTCTGTTTACAAGCTTCTGATATGTAGCTCCAATGTTCTTCATACCGAATGGCATCACTCTATAACAATAGAGACCTCGTTCTGATATGAAGGCTATTTTTTTCTAGTCTAGAGGATACATTTGGATTTGATTACACCCAGAGAAGGCGTTCATAAAACTCATGAGTTCGTGACCTGCCGTTGCATCAACGAGCTGATCGATTCTAGGAAGAGGAAAGTTGTATTTGGGACAAACTTTATTTAGGTCGGTATAGTCAACACATACTCTCCATTTGTTATTCTTTTTCTTTGCGAGAACCGTATTAGCAAGCTGTAATATCTCGACCCGGGATACGTCACGTATACCGAGGTAGGTCGGTTAACACATGTAACTTGAACGGTAAGATATGTATATCATAGTATTTTCATGGAAATGAATGACTGGAACAGTGAATGATGGAAATGAATGATCAAGGCTGGGTAACACCCGAGCCCCACAGGGCATTGCATCGTAATGCGTGCATGCACGTATTTCCATGCATGCATACGTGAACATAGATTCGTAGCTCGATTAAAATAAGTGTATGTAAATAGGATTAAAAATGGAATTGTACCCCTACACATGCATGTATATACATGTATAAGAACATGTATTTAAGGTGTATATATATTTTATATATATATATAATATGATGTATTTATGTATATATGTATATATGCATAAGAAATAAAAGGAAAGAAAAGGAAAAAGGGGAAACTGCCCTTGGGCAGTATACAGGTGTAATGTATGTGAGGGTGTGTGTGTGTGTCGGTTAGGTGAGAAGTGTGTGTGTGTGTGATATATATATATATATATATATATATATATATATATATATGAGTGCACAACAAGTCTCCCAAGCCATTTAATGCAAAGTTTGCATTTGGCAGAGGGAACATCAGGTTTCAGTCAAGGAAAGGGGCCATAGAAGGGGGAGTAACCGAGAGAGAGAAAGAGAAAAAGGGAGAGAGGCGGTGGAACCCTTCTCTCTATATATGTACCTACGGGTGAGAGTTGAAAGGCAAAAAGAAAACTGAGATTGAGAGAAGCATTAGCAAAGAACTCAGGAGCATAAACAGGAAGGTTTGAAGGGTCACAGTGGGCTAAATCTGAACACCCAGGTAAGCAAGTTAAGTTCGGTTTTTGTGATTTTAAGCATGAATGTTTGATCTAAATCTAGGGTCTTGATAAGCATGCTTTTAGCTTTTAAATGCAAGAAGAATGATAGAAAAAGGTTTAGAAACCATAGAGATATTCTAAGTTGCAGGTTATAGAGAATAATTGGCCGTGGGTCATTTCATGCATTAAACCTTGTTTAATCGACCCAAGCATGACCCTATGATGTGCAGAAAACTGTTAGAAACAATTAGGGGTCAAAACAGTGATCAAAACGCCATGAAAATAAAAAATATCACTTGGCCGGAGAATCGGCCGGAGATATTTAAACCCTATTTCGTGAAGATGGGGAGGGATTCAATGGAAACCGAGAGTGGATTTGAAATCCTTGGGAAGAAGGGAATAAAATGGCATTCAAAATGGGGGGAAAAACCACCGAAAAATATGCGACAGTCGCCGGAGAAGACGACTGTTCACGTCGGAACCCTACCGGAGCAGTGGGGAAGATGACCGAAAAATCGTGGGGGCTACCGGGTTAAGTCTAGACCGGATCCGGGTTCGGATCGGGTCGGTACCCGACCGGATATGAATGGGTAAGTAAAACTGTGTCGTTTGGCTTTTTAATTTAAATGGATTTGGGCTTGTTTGGTTACACGGATAGTAAATTGGAATTGGGTTTGGGGTTATCCAAACCAAGGATGGGATAGGAAATCAGGGTTATTGAAATCCGGTTTTTCAAATGAAGTGAACCATTTGGTTCAGTAAGGGGGGCAGACCGGTTTAGGGTTTCTGGTCCTGAACCAACTGGTTCAGACCGCAGGTTTTAGGAATTTATGAACCGGCCCCAAATATTTTAAGAAATTTCACTGTTGCCCAAACATAAAAAAATTAATTAAATATTAATTTTTACAATAATGCCCCTGTTTCAAATATGGGTCAAACGAAGTCCAAACGATACAAATGAATAGTCAAAACCTATTATCTCGGACGTTCTGAGTCCAATGGTGGGGTCCGTTTTACGAGATGAGACCCCGAAGGATAAAATACCGTAAAAGTGTAAAATGACCATTTTGCCCTTTTTGGTACAAAAGTCCAAATGGAATTCCGCGAAAGCCTAAACCCACTTTCTTCGGCATTCCGGACTCAATGGTAAAGTCTAAAATAGTATTTGAAATACTTATGATAGAAAGGCATAAAATTTGATGAATAGCATTTATTCTGAAACGTATTCACTGATATATAGGAAACTCGAAAGGCAAAGGTATACTCACGGATTTCTGAGATAGAATCACGATAGAGGTAAGTGGATCACTCTCTCTTACATGTGGTGTTTCCACAAGCCAAGGTTATTCTTATACTGCCAAACTCGTACTCTTGAATGTATTGATATCCTTGTGTTCCACAATTCGATATTTTCTATCTTGTGGACATTTGATTGACTGATGTATCATTGTTATCATGTTTCACTGTGCTTGAAAGCACCTCATGTTATTGCTATCCACAATGTGATATTGTTCTATCTTGTGGACATTGATTGATTGCTATATCATTGTTATCATGTTGAACCATGCCTTGAAAGGCCTACTGTTGTATCCTTATTGAATGAATGATATTCCATTTATATTCTATGGAATTACTTATGATCATGACATGTTTATGAATGCGGGGGTTGTGCTCAGTCACAACACCCATCTGATGCTATCTGATTGAATGGGACCTACGGGTCAAGTCCGTGAACGGACAAATGGCAATTGATTGGATTTCACTGGGGAGGTATGCCGGGCCCCAAAAGATCGAGGGTCTGCCGAGCCCTGAAACAGAATAACAGCATCTCTTATGATTGACAGAACTTGATTGTTGAATGGCACTATTCCTTATAATTCTTCAAGTCTCGAAGGACTTGCATTGATTGATTTGATTGTGATCGGTTCATTGTGGCAGTACTTCATTGTTGTTATATTTTCATTTTACACTATTACTCCTGATTGTGTATTGTGATTACTTTCCATTGGCCCTCGTGGCAATTATGTTCATTGGCTATCACAGCATCTCCTTCCTTATGATTGGCTATCATTATCTTATTCATGGATTTATTGTTCATCGATACCAGTGTTGGAGATCTGTTTTACTTACTGAGCTTTGTAGCTCATTCCACCCCATTTACCCCCATTTCAGGTGATGACGCTGCGAGACCCCAGTAGGAGTCTGAGAGCGTAGGGGGACATTTTGAAGTATTGTATCAGTCTATGTTAGTTCTCCCATGTATTCACCACCCCCGGGTGCTGGTTACGTTTATTTCTCATTTTGTCTTATGTAGAACTATGTCATGTATTTAATAGACTTCCGCTGTTAAATTTATTTTAAAGACTTCCGCTGGATTACTGTAATTGATAAAGACTTCCGCTGATCATTGTTTAAAATTTTTAGTACATTGCATATTAGTACTATGATACAGGAATGGAAAAAGTAGGGACGGCCTTCGGGTCGGCCCCGCGACACGAGATCCGCATAGGGTGGGTTTCGGGTCGTGACAGCTTGGTATCAGAGCTTTAGGTTCGATTGTGAGTTTCCAAGAGTTAGAGTTGTTCTGAGCTCTGGATGTTGTTCTCTTGTCGGGACTCTTGATTCTCTTCTTATTGGTACTGTTATCCTTCTTCTGAAATTTCTTGTCCTTTTGAGTTTTTCTTTAGCCTTTTAGAAGGATGCCTTTGTATCCTCGAGATTAACATACTTCTGCACTCTGTCCATAAGTGTCGTCATATTGACAGGGGGATTCTTGGTTAGGGAACCGTGGAAGCGTCGAAGCCTAAGGCCTGAAGTGAGGGCAGCCACTAGGAACTTGAAGTGTAATCGGTTATCTCCGTGAGCTCGATATTGAAATGAGTTTTGTACTCTCGAAGTGATTCTCTCTTTACTTGCTTCACAGTTAGCAAGAATTCTGGCCCTTTTCTCAACTTTCTCCTGGTCAAGAAGCAGTCAAGAAATAGCCTACCGAGCTCATAAAAATTGATGATTGACTTCTGGGAAAGGCTATAAAACCATTTGAGGGTGGTACCCTTCAGGCTGGTCACTAAAGTTCGACACATGAAGGCATCGGTAGCTCCGTGTAAGGCTATTATGTGCTGATAATGAGATAGGTGGTCCCTAGGGTCCTCAGATCCATTATAAAGGGTGAATTTTGAGACAACAAATTTCTTGGGCGTCTTCTTTGCCATTGTGGTAGAGGTGAGCGGTGTAGAGAACCTCTCGATCAGTTTACTAAACTCGTCTTATTCTGGAAAGACATAGAACCCTTTGGTTGAGATCATCTAATCTTGAGAGCTCGCTATCTCTTCTACCCTCTGAGGGACTTTGGGTAGGTTTTGTTGTGTGGTCGGTATTCGTTACTGGCCTTGTCCCGTGCTTCCAGGTCCTGGATTTACGGGAAGAATTTATCTGGCGACAGCAGAAGGATGCTAATTTCCCAAGGCTAGCGGAACCAGAACCTCGGGAGGCTGGAATTTTTGCGGCACAGGATTGGCTGTAGAGACTGTTAAAATTGGTATCCTCGTTCTGCCCTAATAATGGACGACAGGATGGAACATAGGTATTCCTCTCCCTATAACTGTTGACGATTGGGGATTTGTTCCCATATGGACGGTACCATAGGGGGTGCACCAACTACATGTTAGGCAACTTCTCTTTGTGGGATCCTTCACCCGTGGTAGTGGTGGGAGGCTGAGCTCCTCTATGAACAACGTTAGTAGGAGGAGGAGGGTTATTTTATTGGTTCTGAGCCAGCGAAGCTAGTGCCTGTGACATGGTTGTGAGTTGTTCCTGCATCTGATTGGACTGCCATTGAGTTTGATCAAGTTGTTGTTGTAAACGGATGAGTGCCTGTCCCATTCCTTTTCCCGCAAGAGGTTGATTTTAAGGATTTTGGGAGTTCATTTTAGGACGAAGGTTGGGAGCCATTAGTTCTTTTAAGAAAAAGATAATAGGTTTCTTCTTGATGAAAAATAATGAGAACGATCGTCGTTCCCACAGACGATGCCTAGCTGATGCTGCTCCTTTTTGGTCTAAAGGCTTCCCATCCTTTGCTGCTTGTCAAGAACTTGAGATCAGAGGGTCACCGGG